>ML837164.1:24647-46077 GCA_009831015.1 Picea engelmannii | reverse complement strand
CAGCTAATGGAAGTGTGGAAAAGTGAAGATGGCTTGAGGGACACCTAATATAGTAATGATATGATTGAATATGAATAAATTTGTAGTTTTTGCGGTGTTATCAAATGTAGGCATCGCCTCGACCCATTTAGTGAAATAATCCATGACTACGATGATGCATCCATGCCCCTCGATCGAGTGAGGGTTACATTTCATGAAGTCAATGCCCCATTTAACGAATGGACCAATGGAAACTACATGGTAAACAGGAGTAGGATGATATTAAATCTTATTGTTATACGTTTGACAAGCGTGGAATTTTTGGATGATAGTAATGAAATTCTTAAACAATGAAGGCCAGGAGTAACCAACTCGTAAGATCTTTTGGGCAGTGGCATACCCAGACATATGACCACCACATGATCTAGAATGATAGTCATTCAAAGATTTATTAGCTTCATCATAGGTTAGACATCGTCGAAAGATGGAATCAATATGACGACGGTAAAGCGTATCACCAAGGATAATGTATTAACAGACTTGATACCGAATACAACGATGATCCACACTAGAAAGATCGGGCCAAAAAGTTTGTTTTTGGAGATAAATGATAATGTATCCATACCATATGTCGTCAGAATTGATCAGAAAGAGAGACTCACCAGGAAAGGAATCATCTGCCATAGTTTCTGTCTCAATAGAGGGAAGGTCATATATCAATTCAGCAAAAACCAAAGATTTCTTTGATTTGGCATGCTCAAATTCCAAATCAAACTCTTGGAGAATCACTATACATTTGGAGTATTTCCCCCCCAACAATTTTCGAGTAAGGATGTGTTGCATAGGGTTGCAATATGAAATGATTGTGGTTCTTTGTAATAAGATATAATGACGAAAATGTTGAACAACTTGAACATGTGCCAATGCCAGTTTCTTTACATGCAAATATTTGGTTTTGGTGGTCGTGAGACTCCAACTCAAATAGTAGATGACATGTTCATCATGTGAATCATCCTCTTGGACTAGAGCCATAACGATGGTAGATTCTGAAGAAGCTAAGTATAAGAAATAATCTTGGCTATAATTGGGTGGAAATAAGAGTGGTGTGTGGGTTGAGGCAAGTTTCAAAGCTTCAAAGGCTTTCAAGTTAGCAGTTTCGTCCCATACAAAATCGTGACCCTTTTTAAGAAGTCGAGTAAAACCTTTTGTTAATTCAACATAGTTGGGGATGAATCGACGTAAACAAATTTCCTTCCCTTGCAAACTTTGGAGTTGGCGCAATGTAGAAGGAGGAGGTAGATTGAGAATAGCTTCAACCTTCAGAGGGTCCACCCTAATCGCATGTGTAGAAACAATAAAACTAAGAAGTCATCCAGATTGCACACAAAAAATGCATTTATGTGGATTCAATCGTATGTGATAATAGTGACAACATAGGAAAATGACCCGTAAATATGTCAGGTGATCTTGAAAAAGCACGAAATGCATCGATAAATCATCTAGGTAAGGTTGTACAATGTGCTTAATATCATGAAAAGAATAAGACATAACACGTTAAAAAGTCGCACCAACATTCTTGAGACCAAAAGGTAATTTACGATATGTGAAGGTTCCCCAACAGAAGATGAAAGCAGTATTGTGTTGATCCTCAGGTAAAATATTTATTTGATTATAGCCAGAGAAACCATCCATTAAGGAGAATATTTCACTCCTGTCACAATCGTCAACGATCTGATCAATGAAAGGGGTTGGATAATTGTATTTGGGACAAGCCTTGTTGATATCCCTATAATATACACAAACACAAATCATGCCTTGTTTATTCATAACCAGAACAAGATTAGACACCCAATCAGTCAAAGCCACAAGATAGACAAAACCGACTTTAAGAAGTTTTTCAACTTCAAGTTTAATAACAACAACTTTGCGTGGATGTACTAGGCAAAGTCTCTGTCGAATGGGTTTAGCGTTCGGTAAGTATTAATCTCATGTGAAACAATATCTGGATCCATTCCAATCATTTCTTCATAACTCCAGGAAAAAACATCACAAAATTCTTGGAAAAGAGATTTATAAATTTAGATCTCATCATCAGAACATGAGGCACCGATATGAACATTTTCCATGACTTCGGGTTTAATTGAAATATCTAAAGGGATGATGGGTGAAATGTTACCCAATTTCCCTTCATACAAAACATCAGTATTGGTTCAAGAACAGGGGAAATAGTAACAACAGTAGATAGATTCAAAATTCATTGATAACTCTCTATAGTCTTGGGTTCCAAGAAGAGAATAGAACAATGATGTCCATCGTCCCATGGGGTATCTTCCATAGACATGATTGTCATGATCATTTCATCGGTGTGAAAAACTACATGAAATATATCCAGAGACATATCTAAGAGAGAATGGGGAGAAGGAGTTGCCGATTAAATAGCTTGATAAGCCAATTCTACTAGACTTAAAGGCATTCTGTCGCCGTAACGAAGATAGTCGTCTGAGCTAGGTACTATCCAAGGGTCATAAGACTCAGGGATTTCACCAACAGTGGTTGATATCATGTTAGTCAAGGCAACAAAATGAGTAGGAATATTGGGTTGTGGAATGGGGAATGTACCCATTAAAAATGAATCTTTTAAAAGACCCACACCAACATTCTCATAACCGGGAGGTGTTTTCGCAATGAAAGGTATGTTACTAGTACAAGAATCGGAATTAAAGAAGGCAAGTTGATCGAAAGTAACAAATTTTCCTTGGTGAGGGAAACGTATCACACAAAAAATAGTAGAAACAACTATACACATGGAATCAATCCAACTATGGCCAAGTAAAATGTTGTAATCGAGAGGTGCATCAAAGACCTCAACCTTAACAGTAACCTCTTTGCCTTCTAACGTAATAGATAATGACGGAAGAACACCATAAGGTTTAAATCCATACCATTAAATGATTTAAGAGTATTGTGTGACTCAGTAAGGGTAGGAGAGACAATGGCTTTCTAACAAGTGACAAACATGATGCAAGTCGAGGCTCCTTCGTCAACAACGGTTTGACAAATATTATTAGTTTCTACAACAACTTGTATCTGAAACGCTAATTGAAGAGGAAGCCTTGAAATATGATCTTCCAAGTCAAATATTATCAAGTTCGTATGAGTAGATCAATTCCACCAATAGCCTTTAACAATTCCTTTCGTTGCATAGGAACAATCCTAAGACTGGAAGGTCATGCAGAACCTGTTAAGGCAGGGGGTGTTGCGTCGTAGTGGTATCAGAGCTTGCAATATTTTTTATTGTAGGCGAGAGAAGACTGTGTGATTAGAATTCTATGAGGATCAGATTTAATAATAATGCCGCCAAGAAGGAGAGAAAGACCAATGCCTGATCCAACTGGGAAAGGGAGATGAGAGAAATATGTGCTCGATTAGATGCTACGGAGACAACACAGAGAGGGACGATCGATGTTGGATATGTCAGTGAAGCCAAAAGAGAAAATGAGGTTGGAGTTGAGGAAGAAGTCGCAGTCGAAGACGCTGCAGAAGAAAGTTTATTCAGGGTTGTTGCAAGGATAGGTGCCAGGGCAAAAATGGACATTTCGATGTATGAAGGAAACTTAGACGTTGAAGAGATGCTAGATTGGTTTAGAGCTCTGGATAAATACTTTGACTATGAGGATTTCGAGGAAGATAAGAAAGTCAAACATGTTGTCACTAGACTTAAAGGGCATGCAACACTGTGGTGGGATGAACTGCAGGCTGACAGGCGTTGCAAAGGCAAACAAAGAATTAAAGTATGGGATAGGATGGTTGCAAAAATGAAATCCAATTTTATACCCAGAGACTACTAGATTAATTTGTTTCGAATAATGTAGAATTTGAGACAGAAAGGGATGACAGTGAAGGAATACACTGAAGAGTTCTACAGATTAAACATCAAAGCAGGTCACCATGAGAGTGATGATGAAAATGTTGTCGGATACATGAATGGTCTGAGATATGACATTTAGGATGAGATGAGCATGATGACAATCAGGAATGTCGAAGATGCTTATCAAATGGCCATGAAGACTGAAGAAAAATTAGCCTGAAAGCAAGGTCAAAGAGGTCGAGGTCAAAGTCAGAGCAGAGGCAAATCAATTGCCCCGAACATGACTCAGAAGCCAAAGGAAGAAGAAAAGAAACCTCATACTCACCCTAAAAGAGGAGGAATTTCACAGGGGAGACAGTATGCCAATAGAAATACTTTTCTGCAAGCAAGAGGAAGAGGAAGAGGCAGAGGAGGTGAGATAAAATGTTTTGCTTGTGGAAAGATCAGACATAAATCTTTTGAATGTCCCAATAGGGAAAGAGATGGAGGTGAAGCTCACATCTCTGAAGCACAAAGGAGAAATGTTGAGGCAGAAAATGTAGAAGGCGAAAGATCCTTAATGATGCGGAAAATTCTCTTAAACCCAGAGAAGGAGATAGAAAATCCAATCCAAAGAAACAGTTTGTTTAGAACTACTTGCAAGACCAAGGATAGGGTATGCAAGGTAATAGTGGACAGTGGGAGCACAGATAACCTAGTATCCACAGAAATGGTGGAGAAGCTGGAATTGGAGGTTGTTTCACATCCGAGCCCATACAAAGTCTCGTGGTTACAAAAAGGACATCTGGTAACTGTCACTGAACAATGTCTAGTTGAATTTAAGATAGGGGGATATAATGATGAGATTTTGTGTGATGTTATTCCCATGGATGTCTGTCATCTTTTGTTGGGGAGACCATGGCAATATGATAGGAAATTTGTTCATGATGGGAGAAGGAACACATATACCTTGGAGAAGAATGGTAGAACACATACGTTGTTGTCGATTAAAGACAAGGAGGTGAAAAAAGAGGTGAGAAATACTATACTTCCCATGAGTGGGAAGGAGATTCTTGAGGAAGTCAAGAAAGATGAAGAAATGCAATTTTTTGTGGTCAGAAAATCCAGAGTCGTCTTGACCAGTACCAAGATAGATGATCTACCTGAGAAAATTCAGGAACTACTAGAGGAATTTGCTGACATAGTAGTGGATGAATTACCTTGTTCGTTGTCACCCATCAGGAGCATAAGTCAGCATATCAATCTTATACCTGGAGCAAGTTTACCAAACAAGGAAGCATAGAGATTAACGTCCCAGGAGAATGAAGAAGTCAAAAGACAAGTCTAGGATTTGATGGACAAAGGATTGGTCAGAGAAAGCTTGAGTCCATGCGTTGTACCTACAGTACTAAGTCCAAATAAAGATGGTGGATGGAGAATGTGTACTGACTCAAGAGCTATAAACAAAATCACCATCGGGTATAGATTTCCTTTACCCAGGATTGATGACTTGATGGATTGCTTGAGTGGAGCAAAGTTTTTTTCAAAAATTGATTTGAAAAGTGGATATCATCATATTAGAATGAGGGAAGGTGATGAGTGGAAGACAACATTCAAGACGAATGAAGGGTTGTATGAATGGATTGTCATTCCATTTGGCTTGACAAATGCACCCAATAATTTTATGAGGCTGATGAACGAAGTCTTGAAAGATTTCATAGGAAAGTTTGTAATCGTATATCTTGATGATATACTGATCTTCAGTAAGACTGAAGGAGAACATTTGAAGCATCTAGTTGCAGTGATGAGGAGATTACAGCAAGAGAAGTTGTTGATCAATTTGAAGAAGTCATCTTTCATTGTTATAACCCTAAATTGCACCACACATGCTTACCTGGCATCAGGCCAACTCATATCCCTTCTTTGCAAAAGCATTGCTAAACAACTCTTTGAAAATCCTCTTTTATAAAGAGCCACGCGCCCTAATCCATTACTGCATGCGTGTACACGCTGGCTGACCCAAAACAGCCCGCGTGGATCGAAAAAAACACAAAAAAATGAAAGTTGTCGACGGAACAAAAAGTTATGGGTGAGTTAACTGAAACTCCCGGCCATGCATGGCCGAGGGTTCGTCCAAATACCTAGCTCCTTCTAGCCTATAAAAGAAGAGGTAGGGGTCCCATTTGGAGGAGGAAAAATATAGCAAAGAAACTCTGCCCATTTACGTATTCTCATTGTCCCAACCCTTTAGCCTTCCCTTGTGCCAAAGGAGATTCAAAGCAAAGCAGCTGAAGGACAGAAGAAGAGGAGCCCAGGATCAGGTTCAAGGAGCAGTGGCCGGTCTCAACTTTTGTAAGTTGACTCATTCTAAGTAATAAAGAAAATGTTTTTCTCGTCCCAATTCATGAACTGTTTATAGTTTGATCAGTATATGTTTGGATTTCTAACCCGTTAGTATATAAGTAGTATGCATGCATAGTTGTTGCTTGTCTTGGATGCAGGTCAGCTTTGGAAGGAGTATTGCGAACAAGTAATCAAGCACAACGGAGGATCGACATCAAACACCGGGAACGAGGTAGGTTGATCTTTCTATGCATTTACTAAGAAAAGGGGATTTAAATCTAGGGATGAAGGTAGAAAGTAATTTCTCTTCGGTCATATCTGCATGCAAAGTCTGAACTCTATTTGCTAGTCCGTAGAGAGATTTTCCCAACAACAGAATTGGCGACCGTACTGGGGAGACTTTGTAGGGTTCCTGGAATTTTATTTAGTTTTTGGGTAGTTTTATAGACTAGTTTTTCTTGCCTATTTTTTCTTTTAGTTTCTGTAAGGTCTGAGCTAGCAGGGAGTCTGGTTTTTCATACCATCTTTCTCTGTCTTTTGCTTGACTGTGTTTTTTGGGACCCACAGAGGTACACACGACTTGCACAAGGTCTGCATGCATGTGCCTGCGCCCTACTCTCTTACATCCTGTGTGTGAACGCTAGCTGAAGAGGTAGCAGTAGCGTGTAGAGTTCAGAGAACTTCAGAGGCAGTCATCCTCTTCCCTGTCAGAATCACACATTCTCAAGGGGTTTTCTGGAATTCTGTCTGAGTCTTGTTTGCTAGCAGTCCTATCTCAGATTGTTTTTGCCTTATCATTTTTTCCTTACATTATTTGTTTTTCTGTTATAAAGAGTGTCCAAGGCTTCAAGGGATCCTGGTTATCAATATCAGTGGTCTCTTCCTGGTTTGGTCTGTTTGTTTTCATTTTTTCTCAGAGTTTAGATATACACGCGGCCTGTACAAGGTCAGCCCATGTGTACACGCCCTCTGTCTCTATCCAGCGTGCATTCACACGTGTGTTGTCAAAGTGATAGTCCCATGCTTGTACAAGATACTTGTTGTTGAGGGTAAGGCATCCATCCTTTCCCTTGATAATAATTATTCCTCTCAGGTGTTTGAATCTATGTCTGAGCAGTCGGTAACTTAGGATTAATCTTACCCTTAGCTTGCTTTTTCTCATTTTAAAAGTTGTCAGAAAAATAAAAGAATTTCTACGGTTTTTAGACAAGTGTGAGAGTCATTGTTTTTAAAATTGCTAGTGTGTGATTTTTGACCTAATTCTTTGCGATCTGTGATTTAGGCTAGAATTGTTTTTCTTGGTTTTTTGTTTGTCGGTATTTTTCCTTTCTTGCTTTACTAGCATTTAAATAAATAAATAAATCTCTTTTCATTTTCTTGTTGGTTGAAAAGTGTGTTTCTGCATTATTATCCAGGGAGAAGTCGTTGATTTCATAAGTTTGTGCAATTCACTTAGATCATAATTAGCTCGTAGTCGAGTGAAATTCTTTTGAGTTTGTTGTCCAAAATATTAGAAAAGTTAAAAAAAAAAAATTGAGAAGTTGTTGAAATTTTGCATTCAGTAAAAGTTTTGTTTCCAGCTTTTTCATTCAGTTTTTGCTTTCGTCTTTTACACATCATCAGTTTCACCTTCATACCCCTTGACATAATACAAAGCCATAAAATTAATGCTAAATTTAAAATATTCTAGACTTTTATGTTTGTAGGGTTCACCAACTAGTTCAGGACTAGGGCCTTGGATTAGGTTGGAGAGGAAACTTTTCAAGGCCATTTTAACTCAAACATTGGAGTCTGAGATAGAGAGTATCTAAGTCAAGTGTCGTGAAAGTTATCTGGGACCCCCCTCTAACACAGGGGATAAACACGAGGTCGTGTGCGGAAAGGTAGCAGAGATAACCCCTCCAAAGCTGGACCAATCATAGTGGAGAACACATATAGAGGGCTTGTTTTGGGATTCCGTTGTTTGCATTTGCCATGGGGATTCATGGGTCTCAAATCCGTTTGAGGTCCTCAGTTGTCTTCTGGACCTTTTTCTCTCGATACCCTTGACAGGTTTCGGGTTCGATACCTTGCTCATTGTGGTCTACCCGACTTTCAATTGTACCCACCTGGTGACTATTCGCGTGCTGGAAACCTAGTTGCCAATCTTTGTTAGGGACATACAAAGGTGACTGCGGGGGTATACCATGGTACCTAGGATAGACATTGGGCCATGCTTTTCAGAGTATACCCGGAGGGTGCTTCCGTGTTCGAGTTGCACTTTCACCGGTAAGTTTCTCTAGTGTTGGTTGTTGTAACTGTTCTTCCAATTAATTTAGTGTTTGCTCGTCTTATCTTCTAGGGACTTTTTTTTTAGTGTGTGTTACTTTTGAACGTTTAGACTACCTTAGAGTGTCTTGGATCTTCTCACACAGTGGAGGATCCCGAGCTCCGTCGGTCACGAAGGCTTCTTGGCCTGTCGTCGGTTACATGACTGGAGCCACGCCCGCCACCATTAAGGAGAAAGCTAGACCAACAAGGGTCTTTTGAAGAGACTGGGTTACAAACCATTGTGCCCGAACAACCCCCAGAGGAATTGACCATTTTGGACCTTGAAGCAACTACTCTTCGCCTGGTTGAAACTCTAACCACTGATTTCCTAGCACCTTTCATTGTACCAATTCAATTTTACGAGCGCCAAACAGTGTCGCACACAGCAATGGAAACAAATGTTGTTACTCCTTCTGGGAATTCTTCAATTCCCACCACGGTTTTCACCACAGGAGAGATTTCATCTCCTAACCCACCGTCGTCAGTCCGAGCCACCATGGTCTCGACCGCAACTACTTTGCATAGTGGACCGAACTCGTCTTTGGTGGCGGCCACAACCCCTTTCACACGTAGTGCGACAGGCCCTTCGTTCTCATACGGGATGCCTAGTTCAGGTACAAGTCCTGTACTTTCCTACTCCACTTTACAGACTTTGGGTCTGGGGGCAGGGAGCTCTAACACTCCTCTGTAAGGTCATATAGGGGGCACTCCTACTCCCTTTAACTCTTTTCCTTACGGAGGAGGTCATATCCCTCCTTCGTCCCCTTCACTCGGTGGCTCGCATCAACAATCTGTCGGGCAACCTACACACAATAGTTTATTTGGAGCGGGGAGTCAAGGACCACCTTCGCATAGTATGCCAGTAGGTTCGACACCATTTTATTTGAATGGAACGTTTGGTAACAACACCTTCTCATCGGCCGCTTTTCCAACTGGGGGCAACCCCATTTTTGGACAATCTACTCTTATGCAGGGTACTATTCCTGCATAGGGGGCAAACTTAGCAGGACCTTGGAATTCAGGGTAGGGATCCGTTCCCTCATATGAAATGTCGATCTAGGGTAATTCTTTCCACAATCAATGGAACCCCGGACAAACTACTATGCCTATCCCCACAGGACCGGCATGGGGTAATCCCTCCCAAAGTCCTTCAAATATAATGCATGCCCAACAATTTATGTCCTATTTTGGAAATCAGTCGATGATGTCTCCACATATGCAAAATCCTTACGCTGGCCAGGGCCATGGTTTCTACCAGAATCCGGGCCAGCAGCTAAACTTTTCCTGGCAACCTGGTGCCAGTCAAACCCCAGGCCCCTTTTTTCCAGGTTATCAACAGCAACCCAAACTACCGTTCCTGGGGACTTTACACTTGCCATATTTGACAAGGTTGTTGAATGACCCCATTTGTCACGATCCGCGTTGGCCTCCTATGCCGACGAAGTTGCCTTCGGACATTCCAAAGTTCGAATCCAAGCCTAACGAAGATCCAGGAGATCATGTGACTACCTTCCACCTTTGGTGCTCATCTAACTCATTGAAAGATGACTCTGTATAGTTGTGATTGTTTCAACATACTCTCATTGGGAGTGTCGTGAAATGGTACATTGAGCTTGATCCCTCAAGATACTCTTCTTTTGGCGAACGGGTGATGTCTTTCCTGGACCATTTCCAGTTGCCTGTGAGATACGACGTTGGCATAGAGCTGCTCGCTAATTTCGAACAGACAATAGAGGACCATATCTCTGATCACATCCGAGAATGGAGACGCCGTAAGAGTTTAATCACGGTACTAGTCCCACTAGCATTCCTGCTTGAGTGGTTCCTTAAGTCTTTGGTCCCATAGTTATCCAAAGACGTTGCGACGCCAGGAGTTTTCTCCGAAGAAGACGCCATCATGAGGGCTCAACAGTTTGAGCTCATCTATTCTCAATCTAGTTTATTATACAACATCTTTCCAGATGCGCCACGTTCAATACTGGATAAAACTAGACAAAGAGTTGGACACATGCCGATGGTATTGTCGGTTCAGCACAAACAAAGCCCGCTGAGCAATTGAAAAAGCAGTTGCAGCAGTTATCCATACAACACACAGTGGCCAGCCAAACTACTGCTTTGGCTGCTCCCTCTACCAAAATGTCGGAAGTACGCACAGTGAAGTCGACTAACCCATAGGCCACCCAGTAGCCTGAGGGGAAGAAAAAACAACGAAAGAAGGGTAAGGGGGACAAAAAACCCAACGATAATGCTAGTGGGGACAACACTGAAAAACGAAAGGCAAGGTATCCATGCAACTTATGTGTGGAAGACCACCCGACCCATCTATGTCATCGACTTGCAGAGGGCCAAACATTTGTCACGCAGCAACAGCAGGCGGTGTTGACTAATCCATTTCAACATGGGCAAAATCTAACTCAAGCCTCTGCAAGCACGAAAGGGGGCAGCCAAGAAACCTGCCCACTTTCGAACAACCCTACATCCACGAACGTATATATGGTTAGGGGTGATGCTTTCATATCAACTAGAGCGCACGATTATAATAAACCAAGCGCTTCTGAGAAGGGTAAAGAAGCTGATCTCCCATCTCTTCCTCTACAGATTGAGAAGACGTTGGGAGAAACAATGACATGCATTCCAAAAGGTGCATTTAAAAAAGATTCTCATAACCCAAATGCAAGGGCCGCCCAGAACTACTCTGTGGTGGAAGATTTATCACAAACCCCTTGTGCGATGTCTGCTTTGGAGGTCCTCCAAAGCTACCCTACTCAGAGGAAAGCCTTGTTAACCGCTTTGGGCTATACTAAGACTTGCAATCCGGGTACCATCATGTTAGATACAACCGAATTAAAACCTCATCTGCCTTACCACATAGCATTTCAGATAGTAGTGGCTTATCCCATGAAAACTTTTACTCGAAATATCTTTCGCACGGTGGTCGACGAGGGTGCCTCGACATGCGTTATGTCATTGGCATGTTGGAAGGCCATTGGCCAGCCCATTTTGTCTCCATCACCTACTCTCCTCACTGCTTTCGACGGTTGTTCGTTCCGACCACATGGCATCGTTCCTTCTTTCCCCGTGCAATTAGGAGGGAAGACTGTGTGTGTCGAAGTAGAGGTAGTTGATTCTCCCCTCGACTATAACCTCTTGTTAGGACGAAGTTGGACTTATGCTATGCAAGCTGTGGTTTCTATAGTTTTTCGGGTCTTGTTGTTTCCACATGAGGGTCGGATAGTAACCATCGATCAATTGTCTTTCTCCAGAACTAACCCAGCTTTGGGGGCATCCACAGTCCCGATGATTGATAATCCTCAACCAGGTGTCGTCAACATAGGAGTTGGTTTGTGTCCATCCTTGATGGGTACCTTCGATTACCCACCTCCTCACGGTGATATTAAATTTATATCTAATCGCCATAAGGTTGAGATTTTTCAAGTTTCGTCGTTCCACATGAGTTACTTCGAGGATCCATGGATACTTCATTCCCCATTAGCCACGATGGATGAGACAGGGCACCCAGGCATGTCCATGCCCTTGTCTGTCACTGAAGTAGCGTACTCTTTAGTTCAGCAAGCTTCAGCTAACCCTGATCCGACTCATGCACAAGAGTTAGATCCACTTCTAGAGCCTATTTGGGCTCAGGGTTCTCTCGCTAACATTGATTCGTTAGACTTAGTATTGCCTTTTGATGAAGCAGTAATCAAAGCAATGACTAGTCCGGACAAACCTTGGGAAGATCTTCATCACAGATCATATTTTCTCCCAGAGTTAAGCCGAATCGAAGCAGGAGAATTCACTGTGACCATGATGGGAGATCAGTCGTGTCCTATTCATTTCTTAGCTACACATGAAATTTATGCAGAGGGAAATATGACAACTATCGCTGAAACTATACCAATCAACATCTCCCAAAACCCTGGCATCGTGGAGAACGTCTTCGTCAGAGCGAATTTCTCCCTCGAAGAGATTCAAATCTATACGGATCTTTTCAAATAATTCCACGACGTTTTTCCCTAGTCTTATGAGGAAATGCCAGGGATCAATCCAAAAATAGTTGAACATGAAATCACAACTTATCCTGATGCCAAGCCTGTTCGACAGAAGCTTCGTCCAGTTAATCTCAAGAAAGTAGCAGCCATCAAGATTGAGGTTGAGAAATTGCTAAAGGCAGGTTTTATCTATCCTATCCATTTGATTCAATGGGTGTCAAATCCTATGTCGATCAATAAAAAACAAGGCACAATTTGTGTATGTACCGACTTCCGTGATTTGAACAAGGCATGTCCCAAAGATAATTTTCTAACACCATTCATTGACTAGATCATTGATGAATGTGCTGGTTGCGAAGCCTTTTCTTTTATGGACGTTTTTTCGGGATATAATCAAATCCAAATCAAACCTGAAGACCAACACAAAACGACATTCATTTGTCCTTGGGGTACATTCGCATATCGTAAGATGCATTTTGGTCTTAAAAATGTTGGAGACACATTCAAGCGGGCCATGTATTTTTCTTTTCATGATCTCAAGCATATAGTCAAGGCCTACCTAGATGATTTAGCATCACGATATTGCAAGAGAACGGATCATCCCACACACCTTAGACTAATATTCAAACGTTGTCGCCACTTTAGGATTCGCTTGAATCCAAACAAGTGCAGCTTTTGCGTAACGTCGGGACATTTGTTAGGTTTCATCGTATCAACAACAAGGATCATGGTCGATCCTCTTAAGGTGGAGGCAATAATCCAGTTTCCCCCCCCACGCACTATCCTTCAACTTCAGAGTCTACAAGGCAAGGCGAAATTTTTACGACGCTTCATCACCAACTATGCTGAAATCACCAAGGGATTTATGCGCTTATTGAAGAAAGACGTCTCTTTTTACTGGGACGATGTCGCTCAACGCTCTTTCGATGCATTAAAACATGCCCTCACAACGACCCGTCTGCTACGGCCACCTAACTATAATAAAGATTTCTTATTATATCTGGTTGCCGCAGAGTCAACCATTGGCATGGTTTTAGTTCAGGAAGATGATTTGTTCTCAGAATACATGATCTATTACCTAAGTCGAGGCCTCGTAGGACTGGAACTCAATTATTCTCATATTGAAAAACTTGCGTTGGCAGCAGTTCATGATGTTCAACGGTTCCATCATTATGTTATGTTTCGCAAGACCACCGTCATTGCTGTCGTGAATCCATTCCAGTACATGTTGACACGACGGGTTATAGGTGGAAAAATCAATATATGGATAGTCATCCTCCAGGATTTTGACTTAGACTTCGTTTCAGCAAAGTCCAAAAAGTCATTGGTCTTTGCAGAGCTTATTTCAGAACTTCCGGTTGAGTCAGGTGACGTTGTGCCTGAAGAATCGCCTATCCGGGGAGATATGTTTTTGATCACATCTTCAAATCCCTGGTACGGAGATATACTTATCTATCTCCATACTTTGAAGTGCCCCACTTTTGCTTCTCGTGATGAGCGTCGGCGTATATGCCATCAGGCTAAGAATTATCTCATACTCAATGATACGTTGTATCGGAGAGGTGTAGACTGCATCTTACGTCGATGTCTCACACATGAGGAGGCAGTCATCGTGCTCAATGATTTCCATATCGGAGCCTGTGGCAGTCATCTGTCTGGGTTGGCAACAGCCCAAAAGATTCTACGAGCAGGTTACTTCTAGCCGACACTTATCAAAGATTGTATGGAATCGGTCAAGAAGTGCCATCCGTGCCAAATCTTCTCTCGGAAGATGAGGGTACATCTCGCTCCCATGTTTCCTGTTATCACAGTTGGTCCCTTCACCAAATGGGGGATTGATTATACTACTTGCAACCCCCCTTCAGCAAGGGGGCACCGCTATATCATCATAGTTGTCGACTACTTCACTAAGTGGGTTGAAGCTATGCCAACGTTTAAAGATGATGGAGAGACTGCAACTTTCTTTTTATTCAACCAGATTATAGCAAGGTTCGGCGTCCCGAGAGAGATTGTTACTGACCATGGCAGTCACTTTTAGAACCAAATTATGACCGAATTAACATCAAATCTTGGGTTACGACAAGAGCATTCATCACCTTACTACCCCCAAGCCAATGGGTAGGTCAAAGCTGTAAATAAAACTCTTAAGACTATTCTACAACGAACTATCAACTCAGCCAAGTCAAATTGGCATTTGATGTTATACTCGGCATTATGGGCTTACCAAACATCTATTAAGACTGCAACCGGTTTCTCACCTTTTCAACTCGTTTACGGGCTGGAGGCAGTCTTGCCCATCGAATGTCAGATCCCATCTCTAAAATTGGCAGTACAATTATTGCCAGACACTTCTCCACTTGAAGAATGGTTAGTACACCTTGAGCATCTCAATGAGCAGTGTCGTGATGTGGCCCTGGCCAACGAGGCTCACAAACATAAGGTCAAGTGTCAATATGATAGGTCCATTCGTCCTCAGATTTTCTCTAAAGGTGACCTTGTCCTGGTCTATGACCAAGATAAAGACCCCCTGGGAGCAGGAAAATTCAAACCCATGTGGTTTGGACCTTTCATCATAAAAGAGGTATTAAAAAAGGGTGCTTATTGTCTGGTTGATTTTGAAGGGAATGCTTTGGTGGAGCCTAGAAATGGGCTTTACCTCAAGAAGTATTACTCATAGGCGGGTCACCGTGAGAAACTTTTTGTAAAATATGTATAGTCTTTGTACTATTACTTTTTAGTTTCTTTTAAGTGTTATGGACGTGTCATTGATGTTATTTTTCATCAATATGGCAGATGTCAAGTGATTCCGGGGTGTTCGTTGGGTATGCAGACGGTGCTAGTCGACACACTTGGAGGCTTGCCTCCGCAGCTTGGGTAATCTTTACACCTCAGGGCCAGTTGGTATCTTCCGGAGGTATATGCTTAGGTGACACCACAAATAATGTCGCCAAGTATAGTGCAGTTATTGAGTTGCTTTGTGACGCCTTGTCATTGGGTATCTCTCATCTTCGGGTCTATATCGACGCTCAACTGGTTGTGTCTCCGCTAAACAGAGTATATCGGGTTCATGATCCAACCTTACACCGACGATTCCTTAGGGTATGTCTCTTAGAAAAAAACTTTGATTATATTACATATTTTCATGTTCCTAGGAGATTAAACCAAATTACAGATACTCTAGCTAATCAAATTTTAGATTGGCATCTTGCACACATATGAAAGAACATTGAAATAAGCATGTAAATACATTTTTCACACGTGATCCATAAGACACAAAAGATCAAAAAACCATATATAACATCATAAAGCAACCAGAATACATAGATGGATGCAAGCACCTCAAAAATAGGACCAATAACGAGTCACAGGGCTTATGCCCTCAAAAAATATATACAAGTAGTGCTCGTGGCACGTAAAAAGTCTAAATAGGTTCAGGGCCTATGGGCCCTATTATAATAGTCCACAGCATGGGCTAAACGCCTAAACAATCAGACCCACGTCTGAGGTGCCCCCACTACATGAGGTTGCATGGATGATGGTAGGTCCTCTATCTCTGCCATCGAGACTATGCGAGTGAGTGCAGTAAAGTTCCGCTCAACTCATCTAAGTACCCTCTCAACCTCCCCGGCTGGTAGGTTCCCTGCTACTGTTGGTCTCCTGGCAGCGGCAGCTCCGGCTTCTGGCCGAGGACGACGCTTGTTCCGTGCATAATCGGTAGGTTGCACGGGTCCCACATCTGCATGCAACAAACATATATCCGTCAAATACTCTGGCATATAAAAAAAATGATATATATAACAAAAACGACATAAAAATTACATATACAACAAAAAAACTACAAAGGTGGAGACTTACCCATCTCCCCTCGCTCCTCACCAGGAGGCACGGGTATCTCAAGATCTCTAGAAAAGTCTATCCCTGCATATGGGTAATCCTCGATCACGGGGATCTGTTATGACAACCATGTAAATAAGTCATCATCGAAGGACTCATTGGTCCTTCCACCACCCTGTCGCGGCAGTAATACTGCCCATCTACATATAGCAGGAAAAGAGGCTTGATGTCTTCGTACCACTTCCCGAGGACTAAAGCTCAGAACTCTCTCAAAGAAGAATGAACACAAAATCGTCCCAAACCCGAAGTTCCTTTGTGTCTGCTGGAGGCAATCTGTCAATTGCCTCTTCATACACTCCAGTAGTGTGGTACTCCAGTCAAAAATCTGTGCATTCAAGCACTGGATAGCACAGTTCATTTGTGCGCGAGACCCCTGATGCAAGGCTGTTGAATCGGTAATCTGCCCACTAAACAATAATATCGCTTGCAGCGATAGGTCAGTGATCTTACTTATGGGCACCTGGGAGCTCAAACGGTTTGTCCCAGCCTCACAGTGCAGGGCTATCAGTTCTGATATGTTAAGCGGCCCCGCTGGAAACGTCCTGAAATTGACTTGTTCCCCTCTCCTTGAGAGGCCAGTCAAAAAGTAGATATCCTCGGTGGTGGGCACCAGTGATTGCCCCTTTAGCATGAAGGCCTCTGCATTAGGGTGCCAATAGTCAATCAAGGCAGTCAGTAGCCTCGGTTGCGCTCGCATAAACGGACACAGGAAGAACTTAAGAAAACCACATTGCATCAATGCAGCCACGACATTCGGATCTCCCGCAACCAACTCACTAATTGCTCCATGCTCCCTTTCCCTCCAGTGGACATACATCCTGCCAACACAACAAAGTTCAGGAGGTTTAGTAAGGGTTGTTTGTTTCTTTTATCTATAAAGGGGGCGTCTGCGCGTGTTGTCTAGGTGGCAGTCGTGTGTACACGCGGGCAGGTTTTACTCTGCCCGAGTGTACATGCGCCTTGTCTAGAGATAGCCCGCGTGGACCTAGGGCCGACCTTTTAAAGGTCGATGCCCACCCAAAAAACAAACTCAAAAGAAAAATTGAAGAATTGAATATCTAGATAGGGGAGTGTGTACTTACTTGGTCCAAGCGGAAGTTCGTTTCGTCCACTGTAGCTCCCGGAATCACCGTTTTTATCAAAGGGGGTCTTTTGGCTCCAGAGTCAATTTCCAAATCATCAATGGTGATAATGAGCTACCAACTTCTATTTATAGACTTTTTGGCCTCTTTTGCCACTTTTTTGGCCTCCATTATCATTTTCTTTATACCAAAAATCATTTAGAGTGATTCAGGAGTTATATGGGAGGGATTTGATCGGGTATGGGACACTTTTTTTGAGTTTTGAGGAAATTTTGACGGTCCATGAAATTTTTTCCAAGAATCAACTTGAGCATATAGGTTAGGTTACTACCCCGACTTTGGTGTCTCGTTGTCTTTTTCCTCTGCCATAGGATCGATCCCATCAGGTTTTGACACAGAACCATCATATCTGCTTTAGAAGTGTCGCAACTTGGCGATAGAGCTTACCAAAACATGGATTCCCTAGGTAGGTCCTGGTTGCATTATGGTGTCCATGTCGTCTCTAACACACTGTAGGCTGGGGAGTCCTTATAGTATTTCCTGAATATGATTTTGAGCCTCATTTGCATGATTCTTCTTCGCTCTTGATCTCACCCTCAGGACTCCCAAAAAATAACGGGTCTCCTTTTAAGCCCTTTTCAGACCCTCTAAACATGAAAAGATTTCCGAGCGATCTTGTGGCCTTTCACGCTCGTTAAACTGAAATTTGAAGTCACATATGTCCGACGGTAGTTTACCCCTTTTTCGGTCTGGACGGTCAACTGTACGAACAAAGGTATACTCTATGGAACTTCCGTTCTTTATAAGAGTACTCTCAGGTATAATTTTATCCCTTTTTCGGGCCTGAGGGACTAAACTTACGAAGAAGGAACCACCACAGAGCCCATAGTGAAGCTCTTTTCAGACTCCCTAAAATTGAAAAGATCGTCGAGTGACCTTATTCTTTCACACTCGTTAAATTGGTCCAGAAGAATATTCCTGACGGATTGCCATAGTTAAGCTTTTTTCAGACTCCTTAAAAATGAAAAAATAGCCGAGTGATTTTGTCATTGTCACACTCGTTAAAATGGTTTTGAATCGACGTCTAATCGATGCTAGTTTATCCTTTTTCAAACCGACTAGACTATCTTCGAAAAATATATCCCAATGGAGTCTCCATTTATGTTTTTTCAGACTCTCTAAATATGAAAAACCATTGATCTTCCCTTCTCTGGGCTCATTAAACTTACATCGAAGGACGTTACCATTGTGTGTTTTGTTAACCGCGTTTGCAGACCTTATACACCAGCCTTGTAACAATTTCCTTCGACGTCTTAACACCTTTGGCCCCTGGAGGATTTTTCCCGAGTCTCATTTTACTAGAACATCAGTCTTGTCCTTGCGCCTTGAGATTGTATGTTTGCAACACTCGTTCCTCCCTTGTAACGTAATATTCCTTTATTCTTGTTCCACAATTATTGAAAAGAACAAAAGAAATCAAATATACCCCAGAAAGAAGAAGGGAAAAGTATTTTCTTTATTGGTAGCATAATGAGTCGCCCTTGGATAAAGCACATTTGTCTGTTTGTTCATCAGACTATGGGATGTAGTACGACCTTAGGAAGATTTTCTCGCTATATAGAGTTGTGTCCCCCACCGTTTGGTTATCCTTCCAAACATATGGAAAGTTTGTGTTGCCTCCTGCTTCATAGACTTATGATTAACATACATGCTTCCTGAGTCTCATCATTTGTCGTGCTATTGTCCAAGGGAATTTTGTCACCAAGCCTGAGTCGGCCCCTCTGCAATATGTCTCTTGTCCTCATACTCGACCATCCTAAACATCCAATCAAGTCCTTGTGCAAAATCACTGAAGCCTTCAGTCTGATCATCAAGATTATCAAGTCCATGACCTATGAGTCGTCGAAGACCTCTGGGTAGTGCAGTCATACACTCATATTACACTCCTACCTGAGTTTTGAAGATTTTGAAGTTGTTGCTCGAGCTCTGAAGATCTCATCTCCACCCATCAGGCCGAATCAACTTCTAGAATATGGATACTCTATATGTATATATTTATTATTTCGAGATGTAGCTTTGTTGTGTATTGTTCGCGGCTACTCTTTATAGTTATTTGACATGGATCTACAGTGTATTTGATTGGTAGCCATGACTCTATTTTATCCCGAGCATGGGTATGCCCGCCTCGGTGAGGCATTTGTTATTTTGTAGACGACACCTCCCAATTCCTGATCCTTGGGCTCAATCGTTCGGCACATCAGTAAAGATTGGTAATGTATTTTGGCCATCATATTCTCTTCTGACCTCACACATTAGGGGGCATCTGTTATAACCCTAAATTGCACCACACATGCTTACCTGGCATCAAACCAATTCATATCCCTTCTTTGCCAAAGCATTATTGAACAACTCTTTGAAAATCCTCTTTTATAAAGGCTCATGCGCCCTAATCCATTACTGCACGCGTGTACACACTGGTTGACCCAAAACAACCCGTGTGGATCGACAAAAGCACGAAAAAAGGAAAGTTGTCGACGGAACAAAAAGCTATGGGTGAGTTAACTAAAACTCTTGGCCATGCATGGCTGAGGGTTCGTCCAAATACCTAGCTCCTTATAGCCTATAAAATAAGGGGTAGGGGTCCCATTTGGAGGAGGAAAAATATAGCAAATAAACTCTGCCCATTTACGTATTCCCATTGTCCCAACCCTTTAGCCTTTTCTTATGCCAAAGGAGATTCAAAGAAAAGCAGTTGAAGGACAAAAGAAGAAGAGCCCAGGATCAGGTTCGAGGAGCAGTGGTCAGTCTCAACTTTTGTAAGTTGACTCATTCTAAGTAATAAAGAAAATGCTTTTCTCGTCCCAATTCATGAATTGTTTATAGTTTGATCAGTATATGTTTGCATTTCTAACCCGTTAGTATATAAGTAGTATGCATGCATAGTTGTTGCTTGTCTTGGATGCAGGTCAGCTTTGGAAGGAGTATTGCGAACAAGTAATCAAGCACAACGGAGGATCGACATCAAACACCAGGAACGAGGTAGGTTGATCTTTCCATGCATTTACTAAGAAAAGGGGATTTAAATCTAGGGATGAAGGTAGAAAGTAATTTCTCTTCGGTCATATCTGCATGCAAAGTCTGAACTCTATTTGCTAGTCTGTAGGGAGATTTTCCCAACAACATTCATGAATACAGAACTCATTTATTTGGGTTTTGTAATCTCTTCGAATGAATTGAAGATGGGTCCGGAGAAGGTAAAAGAAATCAGGGATTGGCCATCATCGAAGAGTATTTTTTAAGTTAGAAGCTTCCATGGACTTTCCAGTTTCTACAGGAAGTTCATTAGGAATTTCGTGGGATATGTGCACCAATGATGGACATGATCAAGAAAAGACACAAATCTTTTCATTGGACAGAGGAAGCAGAGAAGAGTTTCAAGCTGCTGAAAGAGAAGATAACTGGACAACTAGTTATGGTTCTACCAGATTTCAGCAAGACATTTCAAGTGAGATGTGACACAAGTGGATTTGCGATTGGAGCAATATTAAGTCAAGACAACAAGCCAATTGCATACTTCAATGAGAAGTTGAACGAGACCAAGATGAAATATTCCATGTATGATAAATAATTTTATGCAGTCATACAGGCGTTGAAGAAATGGAGACATTACTTGGTTCTGAAAGAGTTTGTCTTGTATAACGATAACCATGCTTTACAATTCATAACTCAACAGGAGAAACTGAACCAGAAGCATGCAAAATGGGTTGAATACATGCAGAATTTTACTTTTGTTATAAAGCATATTTTTGGAACTGCTAACAAAGTTGTTGATGCTTTGAGCAGGAAATGTTTGATTTTGCAGGAGTTCAGAGTAAAGACCTTAGGTTTTGATAATCTCAAGGAAATGTACAGAGATGATGCAGATTTTAAAGATGCCTATGAAGCATGTGAGAATCCAGTTCTCAGAGACAGAAGCCAATGGACTG
>ML837163.1:46180-59363 GCA_009831015.1 Picea engelmannii | reverse complement strand
GGGGGAGTATGAGCGATGATATCCCTTGTTCAAAAGGTGAGAGATTATTCAGAGGAAGATCAAAGACATTCAGACAGGGGGAGAAACCCCAAGGAGAGTTCAAGAAGGGGGAGCAACCCCAAGGAGAGAAGACCCTTTGTCATTGATTTCAAAGGGGGAGAGATAGTCACATTGATGTGATTGATGATTAATGGGGAGAGATAGTCATAAATGATGGGAAGAGATAGTCACATTGATATTATTGATGACTATAGATGAAGAGCATGCTTTCTCTACATGTTGAAATCAATGATTGGTGTTAACATCAATGTTGGTATTGCCATCAATGCCAAAGGGGGAGATTATTGTATCATGTTGTCATTGATGCCAATAGTTTGATTGATTGATGTCAAGTGATTAAATGATTGATTGATAGGCTTGATTGATTGATGATTGATGAACAATGTATATGTATTGTCCTTGATGAGAATGATAGATGTCAACTGGAAACCAATCGATGAAGATGGATCAATAAGCTATCATTGATATGATGCATAAATGAAGATGGATCAATGAGTTGTCATTGATACATGATGAAGATGGATTCTTTGATATATGATGCATAGTTTGACTCATTATTTTCTTGTCATGGTACAAATGGATGAACTCCAAAGTGTTCCCCTTATGGTGAAAGCCCTCACGGGAAGACGCCTTGTGGTTGAGTTATGGTTGAGAGAACCCATGCTTGTATGTGGAATATAGAGAAGAAGATCAATGATTTTGTTGGTGAAACTATCCTAGATGGATAGTGCTTGTCATGCCATTTCCAGTGGTATGTGGAATGCCACATAACTCCTCACGGTTTGAGAGTTATGGCCCTACGAAGTTGAAGGACCCCCATATGATGGATTGAAGCCCCAAAAGGTCAAAGAAGTCAAAGTACCTTAAAAGAAGAAATCATTATTTAAATGATAAAGTAAAGTGACAAAGTCAAGGTGGATTATTTAAATAATAAAGAGAAGTGACAAAATCAAAGAAGATTATTTAAATGATAAAGTGAGGTGACAAAATAGAGAAGGAATATTTAAATGATAAAGTAATGGAGAACTTTCTATTTGTGGAAAGTGGTTAACCCTAAAATGTAGAAAATGGCTTAAGTGACCTAGAAATGGGTTAATTAACCTAGAGAATGAAAGTATAAATAAGATAACAATGGTCTCTTGCAACATAACCTTTTTGTGGATCAATGGAGAGCTTCTTGTGAGATTATCTTTTGGAGTATTGATGGAGAGCTTCTCATGAGAGCATCTTTGGTGTGGATCTCTTGAGCATGATTGAAGATCTATTCTGAGAAAGAGAGCATGAGGAGGATCTCATGGACGCATCAAAGTTTCGACAATATCAGAGATCTTGACGACAAAAGTCTCAAATCTTTAGAAACCCTAGCTTCTGAGGTGTACGCGTGTTGTAATGGGCCAGGGCGTGTACATATGCGGGATGTATGAGGACAGGGGGCATACAGTGGATAAAATCATGGAGATATGTGTTTGAGCTGATCACTGGCAGTTGAAGACTGAAGCAGGTTCTAGATCTGCATTCTATGGGATCAACTTTGTCACCGAGACAATGGTATGGTTACATTATTGTCTTGATGGATAATATTACTTGTTGTGTTGTGAATGCTTAGGGAATTCTTGGTATGGCTTCTGTGATGTGGTTTATGTTGGCTGATGGAGTGAGCAGTACTCTTGTGGCTCAGTTGTGATATGACTGCTATGGTATACTAGTTGCTTATACATGATTGAGTTAACATTCATATTGATTGGTTGTGGAGCATAAGTAAGCTATTAGAGAGCTTGGATGTGTTGTGATTGGCTTGGACAATGGAAGACAGAAGAAATTCTGTTGGTAGGTTGCAGAGGATCTGAGTATGTGACAAAAAGTAAAACCCCTAGTTGCTCAAAAGTATACACATGTTGCATTGTAGACTGGCCACGTACATATGCAGGCTGTAGTGAGCCATAGCGCATACACATGAAGGCTGCACTACTGATAGGTCACGTACCTGTTGCGGATTGATATCTGTTGAGGATTGTTTCCTCATCTCAGTTGGTGCTGAGGGTGTAAGATGAGTCTTGCATTATAGAGTTGGTGCTCTTATAGAGTTGTACTCTATTCAGTTGTTGCTGAAAAACCCCAAGGATTGTAGTCCGTAATAAAAAGAAAATTGTACATACATCTTGTGTTTTTTGTGTTCCTTGTGGTGATGACTTATTGATGATCTATGTTGCTGATATATGCTACTGATATATGTTCACATCTAACTGGTTATAAATGAAAACAATGAGTAATGAGTAAAATTTGAATGTTAACTAATAATTTTTGTGTAAGAGGGAAGATTTGGTAAAAAGAGCCCCACACTCATTCACCTCCCCACTCTAAGTGTGGTAGGTGTGTCCAACAAAATTGTGATTCGATATCAAGGTGGCGAGTACAACCCGATCCTTCGAGTTAGTTGTCATCATTGAAAAACATGACCTAATATAGATCACACAAACATATGTAGATCCTCTAGCAATGATTCTGGGCATTAAAACACGATCTCATGAATGTGGCGCATGCAAAACTATAATTACTCCTGGCACTACAAGAATAGTGCTATTCTTGTAGCACTCTTTCCACTTTGGAAAATTTAAAAATTTAAATGAGGGAAAAGCACATGTGATGTAATGGAAATAATCTATCAT
The DNA here is from genome assembly GCA_009831015.1 of Picea engelmannii. NCBI lineage: Eukaryota > Viridiplantae > Streptophyta > Pinopsida > Pinales > Pinaceae > Picea > Picea engelmannii. The sequence continues at coordinate 56,637 of ML837163.1, read as the reverse complement.
ATCATATCTTGACTTTTAAATACTTAAAAACATTTAAAATGTGTAGAGAAGAATGGAAGCATGCTTTCAAGACAAGAAAGGGTAGAAACAAAGTTTAAAAAAAATCATGAAAAAAGGGTAGAAAAGGGATTAAGGATGTCCAACAGTGAAAAACAAGGTTAGGGACTAACACTGGCTCCTTCTGGGGATAAAGTTTCATGGTGAAACTTTAAGAACTTGCCGACAAATGCCTTCATATCCTTCTTAGTCCACTTTATTTCCATGCTCTGTCATCTTTTATTCAAAACCACAAAATTGTAGAGAAACAATTTCATGCCACACCCCTACCTTAGCAGGTTCTTCTTGACCTCCTGGTCTTTGGATATTTCTATTCCCTGAGCTGAAATGGCTCCTTGATTCCCAGTTGGAATCTCCAATACATATAACCACAGGTCCTTCTTAGAAGTTACACCTATGTGAACAAGCACTAGGTGTGAACCTCCACTCCACGTGACCAACCAACGTGACCACAACCTTTACCCAAAAGGATGTTTTTGTATTTCGTGAATTTGCGATTTCTGTTGTGAGTCCCTCTGACTCCTTTGACTCTCGAAACCCTGAAATGGGATAGTGGATCTTTAAATCCTCCCTTATGCCTCAACCATGTGACATCAGTCACGTCCTGGGGTCCACCTCCAAGCACATCGGGATTTCGTGACTCGTGTGTTCACGATGTGACTCTTCCTTTTTCTCGAAGTCCGAACTCGCGACTTCTTTTCTACAGATCAACGATCTTGAAATTTTCTGCAATCTGATAGCCTAGATGGTGTCGGTATTTCGCGTCTCGGGATTTCACAATTCAAGATATCCAAGTCACGACTTTCTCCACACTCCGACTCCCGAAATGCCGAAATTCAAAACCATAAGATCAACGGCTTCCGTTGACCCAAATCTGACGACAACCATTCCTCCTGAGCTTGCGAGTGTTGAAACACACTCAGCCTTAACTTCTTTGCTGATCCACTAGATCCAATGGTCCATGACGAATCGATAGTTCTCCTTATGAGAATTTCAACCATCCGTTCAAGTTCTCAATACTTCCTGGCCAAATAACTAGCGTCTTCCTTTTGAGCTTGGTTTCTGTGAGGTGACTTCATCCTCATCTTTCCTTCGAACTCTTCGAAGTCTCTACCCCTCTTGAACTTAATTATTGATGCAAACTCAAGGATTCTAGGGAATTCTGCGTGCACTCCTTGCGGCCTTCACGATAATCACTGATTATCTTAATTTTCCAACTCTGCGAACTCCTCACAATAGTATCTCTTCAACCACTCACTTGGTTGGTAAGAAGTATCAGACTTAACCCCGGCCTGTGCACACCTTGCATGGATCTGTGCTATCTTTGCACTTCTGCTGGTATGAAAAACAACAATATCTCTCCTAATCTTTTTTGAGGTAAAACCCATAATTTGTCGATGCACTCCTTGTGGACTTTCACTGCACTCCTTGCATGAGTTCGCAGGTCGAGAAATAATTGAAACTCATACTCTCCCTCTTACAGACTTCATACATTCAACATGAAATCATACACATACACAACATTGACCGTAAACATACCATTCAATAGATGTAAACATAATTCATAAACACCATGAAGTTGGATCAAAGATTTCTTATATTAATCCAAGTACATCTGTACATGGGTCCTATAGCAACAACTACCTGCTCATACAAATTTTACAATATCTGTTCTTCTCTGCTCTCTTATTCTCTTGCTCTACAACTCTTTTTCTTACAAAGAGAATAATGATACATTACAATACATAAGAGGGATCTTTCTAGAGTTTTCCCTCCTACAACCTCTAGCTATCTAATCGAATTAAATCCTACATCTACTTTACATTCATTACATTAATTGCCTACAACCGACATATGAGAGCAATTCTCAAGATTTGCGTTACAATGTCCAAACCATAAAAGCAAAAATATCTTTTCCAGATATTACATTAATGCTTCATCCTTTCAAATTCAAAACATCCTCAAAATGCGCACTGGTGCATATCCAGCTATCCTTCCACTTTTGCGCTTGCTTACGATGCTCCTGCATCATACTTCTCTGGCTGAAAATTTCATGGGCTTCTATCCATGAGCTCCTGCACCGTTTGTCCATGTTTTTGGATCTCCTCTTCGCTTTCCCAACTGGCATATTCAATCGGGTGCCCCTTCCACTTTACCAAGTATTCAAAATACGTCTTTCTCCGGGTCTTCTTGCTATCTCTCTGATCAATGATCTTTTCCATCTGCGGCTTTTCAGCTACATGTAGCTGCTTGACCCATTGAACTTCCTTCTAAGTCTCTACTCCTCTTGCTTCATTTGCTCTATAAGGATACAGATCTGCTACGTTGAATATGTGTGATATACCCACATCTTCTGGCAATTCTATCTCGTAAGCGTTTACCTCAAATTTTCTTAGAAATTTTACACGGCCCTATCTTTTTCATCTTCAACTTATTATACATTCCCCTTGGGAATCTTTTCTTTCTGATGTGCGCTAAAACTAAATCTCCCACTTCGAACTGAAACTCTCTCCTATGTTGATCTGCTATGCACTTATACTCCCGGTTGGAACTCTGCAACTGCTCTTTAATATTACCGTGGAGATCTTGCATCTCTGTTGCAAAATCTTTTGCTCCATCACTTATGAACTCATTATGCTCTTAGTCTCTCAACTCAGATACTCCCCTTGGTTGCATTCCATACATTATCTAGAATGGGCTCTGTCCTGTGCTCTGGTTGGGTGAGTCATTATATGCAAATTCTGCTTGCGGCATAATCTGATCCCACTGACTATGATGTTCAACTACTAAACTCCTCAATAAGTCTCCCAAACTTCGATTTACTACCTTAGTCTATCCATCTGTCTGAGGGTGATATGCTAAGCTAAAAGATAAATTTGTCCCCAGCTTCTTCCATAGTGTCCTCCAGAAATGACCAACAAATTTGGTATCTCGATTTGAAACAATACTCTTGGGTAAACCATGAAGTCTAACAACTTCTTTGAAAAACAATTTTGCAATGTGTGTTGCATCACTGGTTTTATGACATGGAATAAAATGTGCTATTTTTGAGAATCTGTTGACTATCACGAATATAGAATCACAACCCCTCTGTGTCCTTGACATTCCTAACACAAAATCCATGCTTACCGCGTCCCACGACCTCTCTGGTATTGGTAATGGTTGATACAATCCTGTATTCTATCTTTTCCCCTTTGCATGATGGCAAATTCTACATCTGTTCACAAACTTCTTGACATCCGTCCTCATCCCTGACTAATAATATAAAATGTTCAGTTGCGCAAATGTTTTATCCTGGCCGAAATGTCCAGCTAATCCTCCACTATGTTTCTCCTTCAAAAGGTTTTCTCTCATAGAACTCTTCGGGATACACAACTGATTTCCTTTGAATAATAATCCATCCTGGATCAAATATTCAACCCACTGGCTTCTATCTCTCAGAACATGATTCTCACATGCTTCATAATCGTCCTTGAAATCTGAATCATCTCTATACATATCCTTAAGGCTATCAAAACCTAAGTTCTTCACACAAAACTCCTGCAGAATCAAACATTTCCTGCTCAATGCATCAACAACCTTATTAACACTTCCAGAAATTTGCTTTATAACAAAAGTAAAGTTCTGCATAAATTCAACACATTTTTCATGTTTTTGGTTCAATTTCTCATGTCTGGTTACAAATTGTAAAGCATGGTTATCGCTATACAAAACAAACTCTTTCGGAACCAAGTAATGCCTCCATTTCTTCAGCACCTATATGATTGCATAAACCTCTTTATCATACGTGGAATAATTTCTCTTAGCATCATTTAGCTTCTCACTGAAGTATGAAATTGGTCTATTGTCTTGACTTAAGACTACTCCAATTGTAAATCCACTTGCGTCACATCTCACTTGAAATGTCTTACTAGAATATGCCAGAACCAGAATTGGTTGTCCAATTATCTTCTCCTTTAACAACTTGAAACTTTTCTCTGCTTCCTCTGTCAAATTAAAAGATTTGTGTCTTTTCTTGACTGTGTCCATCATTGATGCAAAAATTCCACTAAAATTTCTGATGAACTTCCTGCAAAAACTGGCTAATCCATGGAAGCTTCTGACTTCAAAGATATTCCCTGGCGACGACCATTCTTTGATTGCTTTTACCTTCTCAGGATCCATCTTCAACTCATTCGAAGAGATCACAAAAACTAAATAAATGATCTCTTTCTTCATGAAAGATGACTTCTTTAGATTTATCAACAACTTCTCTTTCCACAACCTCCTCATCACTAGATTTAGGTGTCTCAAATTCTCTTCCTCAGTCTTACTGAAGATTAGTATATCATCAAGATACACAATTACAAAATTTCCAATGAAATCCTTCAAGACTTCGTTCATCAATCTCATGAAAGTACTTGGAGCATTTGTCAAACCAAATGACATGACAAGCCATTCATACAACCCTTCATTCATCTTGAATGATATCTTCCATTCATCACCTTCCCTCTTTCTAATCTAATGATATCCGCTTTTCAAATCAATTTTTGAAAAAAACTTTGCTCCACTCAAGCAATCCATCAAATCATCCATCCTCGGTAAAGGAAATCTATACCTGATTGTTATTTTGTTTATAGCCCTCGAGTCTGTACACATTCTCCATCCACCATCCTTCTTTAGACTTAACACCATTGGTACAATGCATGGACTCAAACTTTCCCTAATCAACCCTTTGTCCATCAATTGTTGGACTTGCTTCTTGACCTCTTCATTCTCCTGCGATGTCAATCTGTATGTTGCTTTGTTTGGTAAATTCGATCCTGGAATAAGATCAATGTGATGGCTTATACTTCTAATGGGTGGCAATGAACAAGGTAAATCGTCCACCACTATATCAACAAAATTCTCCAGCATTTCCTGAACTTCCTCTGGTGGATCATCTATCAAAGTATTGGTCAAGATAACTCTAGGTTTTCTAACCACAACAAACTGCATTTCTTCATATTTCTTGACTTCATCCATAAGTTCCTTCCCACTCATGAGAAGTATAATATTGCTTGTTTCTTCTTTCACCTTCTTGACCTCAATTGACAACAACATATGCATCCTACCATTCTTTTCCAAGGTGTATGTATTCTTTCTTCAGTCATGAATAACGTTCCTGTCATATTGCCATGGTCTCCCCAACAAAAAATGATAGACATCCATGGGTATAACATCACATAAGATGTCATCTCTATATCCCCCTATCTTAAATTCAACTAAAAACTGTTTAGTGACTGTTACCTGATGTCCTTTTTGCAACGACAAAACCTTGTATGGGCTCGGATGTGCAACTGTCTCCAATTCCAGCTTCTCCACCATTTCTGTGGATACTAGATTATATATACTTCCACTATCCACAATTACCTTGCATACCCTATCCTTGGTCTTGCAAGCAGTTCTGAACAAACTGTTCCTTTGGACTAGATTCTCTATCTCCTTCTCTGGATTCAAGAGAATTTTCCTCATCATTAAGGATCTTCCGCCTTATGCATCTTCTGCCTCAACATTTTGCCTTTGCGCTTATGAAATGTGAGCTTCACCTCCTCCATCCCTTTTTCAATTGGGACATTCAAAATATTTGTGTCCCTATCTTTCCACAGACAAAAAATTTTATTTCACCACCTCTGTCTCTTCTTCTTCCTCTGGTTCGAGGAAAAGTGTTCCTATCGGCATACTGTCCTCCTTGTGAGCTTCCTCCCCTTTCTGGGTGGTTTTGAGGTTTATTTTCTTCATCCTTGGGATTCTGTACTCTGTCCTGGGCAATTGCTTTGCCTTTGCTCTGACTTCTACCTCTGCCCCTTTGACCTTTCTTTTGGGCCAATTTTACTTCTGCCTTTGAAGCAATTTGATAAGAATCTTCCACATTCCTAATTGTCACCATGCTCATCTCATCTTGAATTTCATATCTCAAGCCATTCATGTATCTGGCGATTTTTTTTATCATCGCTCTCATGACGAATTTTCCTAATGTTGAGTTTATAAAAATCCTATTCCTTCACTGTCATCCCCTTCTGTCTCAAATTCTGCATTCTTCGAAATAGATTAATTTGGTAATATCTTTGTATAAAATTGGCTTTCATCTTTGTGACCATCCTATTCCATATTTTGATTCATTGTTTTCCTTTGCAACGCCTATCAGCCTGCAGTTCATCCCACCATAGTGATGCATTCCCTTTCACTCTAGTGACAACATGTTTTACTTTCTTATCTTCTTCGATATCTTCATAGTCAAAGTATTTATCCAAATCTCTAAACCAATCTAGCAACTCCTCAATGTCTAAGTTGCCTTCATACATCGGGATGTCCATTTTTGCTATGGCCCCTATTCTTGCAACAACTTTGAATAGACGTTCCTCTGTAACATCTTCAGCTACAACTTCTTCTTCGGCTCCAGCTTCATTTTCTCTTTCGGCCTCACTGATATCTCCAGTATCATTTGTTCGCCTATCTGCTGTCTCCATAGTATCCAATCGAGCACAAATTTCTCTCATTTCCCTTTCCACGGCTGGATCGGGCATGGGTCTATATTGATGTCTTCTTAGCGGCATTATTTAAATCTGTTCCACCCAAAATTCAAATCACAACTTGCCTTCTGTCTTCTCTTTCTTACAGAAAAAAATGATTATAAGCTAATCTCTGATACCACCTGACGCAACACCCTTACCTTAGTAGGTTCTGCTTGACCTCTCGGTCTTTGGATCTTTCTATTCTCTGCATCGAAATGGCTCCTTGATTCCCAGTTGGAATCTCCAACACATATAACCACAGGTCCTTCTTAGAAGTTATGCCTGTGCAAACAAGCACTAGGTGCAAACCTCCACTCCACGTGACCAACTAGAGTGACCACAACCTTTACTCAAAAGGGCGTTTTCGGATTTCGTGACTTCACGATTTATGTTGTGAGTCCCTCTGACTCCTTTGACTCCCAAAACCCCGAAATGGGCTAACGGATCTTTAACTCCTCCCTTATGCCTCAACCATGTGACCTCAGTCACATCTTGGGGTCCACCTCTGAGCACGTTGGGATTTCATGACTCGTGTGTTCACGATGTGACTCTTCCCTTTTCCCAAATTCCGAACTCGCAACTTCTTTGCTACAGATCAACGGTCCTAAACTTTTCTGCAATTTGATGACCCAGATGGCGTCGGGATTTCACGTCTTGGGATTTCACAACTCAATATCTCCAAGTCATGAATTTCTCTACACTCTGATCTTGCGAGTGTTGAAAGACACTCGACCTTAAATTCTCCACTGATCCACTGGATCCAACGGTCCATGATGAATCGATAGTTCTCCTTCTGAGAATTTCAACCATCCATTCAAGTTCTCAATACGTCCAGGCCAAATAACTGGCGTCTTCCTTCTAAGCTTGGTTTCTGTGAGGTGACTTCAACCTCGTCTTTCCTTCAAACTCTTCAAAGTCTCTACCCCTCTTGAACTTAATTCTTGATGCAAACTCAAGGATTTTAGGGAATTCTGCCTGCACTCCTTGTGACCTCCACGATAATCACTAATTATCTGAATTCTCTAACTCTGCGCACTCCTCATGACAATAGCTCTTTAACCACTCACTTGGTTGGTAAGAAGTCTTAGACTTACCTTGGCCTGCGCACACCTTGCACGACTCTGTGCTATCCTTGCACTTCTGCTGGTATGAAAAATAACGATATCTCTCATGAGCATTTCTGAGGTAAAACCCAGAATTTGTTAATGCACTCCTTGCGGACTTTCACTACACTCCTTGCAGGAATTCTCAGATCGAGAAACAATTGAAACTCATACTCTCCCTCTTACAGACTTCATACATTCAACATGAAATCATACACATACACAACATTGAAACAAGTGCATAACAGAGACTGAAATTAACTGTAAACATACCATTCAATAGATGTAAATAGATTTCATAAACACCATGAAGTTGGATCAAAGCTTTCTTATATTAGTCCAAGTGCATCTGTACATGGGTCCTATGGCAATAACTACTTTCTCATACAAATTTTACAATCTTTGTTCTTCTCTGCTCTCCTATTCTCTTACTCTACAACTCTTTTTCTTATAAAGAGAATAATGATATATACGAGGGAGCTTTCTAGAGTTTTCCCTCCTACAACCTCTAGCTATCTAATCGAATTAAAGCCTACATCTACTTTACATTCATCACATTAATTGCCTACAACCGACAGATGAGAGCAATGCTCAAGATCTGTGTTACAATGTCCAAACCATAAAAGCAAAAATATCTTTTCTAGATATTACATTAATGCTTCATCCTTTCAAATTCAAAACATCCTCAAAATGCGTGCTGGTGCATATCCAACTGTCCTTCCGCTTTTGCGCTTGCTTACGATGCTCCTGCATCATAATTCCATTAGGTATATGGAGTCTTTATTTGATCTGAAACATACCAAAAGTAAAACCTATTGTACAAACTGAACTTTTTGACTGAAAGAAGTAATGTTTTAGGAATCTCCCATTTACTGGGCATCCCAAAATCTCACTATCATCCAAATTGTGTAAGAGAAAGGTATTGTTATTCATGACTAGGAATCTCCCATTTACTGGGCATCCCAAAATCTCACTATCATCCAAATTGTGTAAGAGAAAGGTATTGTTGTTCATGACCTTATCTATTTTGAAAGGACCATACCATAAATTCTCAAACTTACCATGTTTAGATTTGTCCTCCCTTCTATCAGCCCACCTCAATACAAGATCTCCCTCTTGAAAAATATCCTTCTTTGTACTTTTATCAAAACTTGCTTTAACTTTGCTCTGATGAATAACAACTTTCTGATCCAACTTCTCTCTATTTTGTTGAACCTTAATGATTTGGAAAACTCTCCTTTGTATGTCATTGGGCTCTTCTAACTCCTCTTGCAGAAATTTTAGAACAGGTAAGCCCAATTGAGTTGGGAAAACAACCTCTGTTCCATACACCATTTGGAAAGGTTATGTCCCAATGGATTTCTTAGTACTGATCCAATCAACCCATAAGGCAAAATTTAATTTTGAATCCCATGACCTTTTATTTTTTGTGAGTAATTTTTTAATAATCCTTATAAGGCTTTTATTGGAAGATTTTGCTAACCCATTTCCTTGGGGATAATAAGGAGTGGATTGGACCAACTTGATGCTATATTTATTGCAAAATTCAACCGTTGACTTGGATTTGAAGGCTTGAGCATTATTAGTAACCAGCTTCTTAGGACAACCAAATCTAGAAAAAATATGCCCTTCAAGAAAATTCTGATTACCTTATCTGTTGCATTTCGGGTTGGTATTGCTTCGATCCACTTGGTAAAGTAATATGTGGCTGTTAGTATCCATTTGTGTTGTCCAGAAGATGAAGGATGGATTTATCCAATGAAGTCTAGGCCCCACTGTTGAAAAGGTCCACGAGCAATGATGGGTTTTAAAGGTAGAGACATAAGTTTTTGTTTCCTTGCAAACTTTTGACATGGTTCACATGCCCTCACCTGAGAAAATATATTATAAAATAGTACAGGACAGTAGTAGCTTGCTCTTAATATTTTTAAAGCAGCGGATTTCCAATGGTGATGTCCCCCACAAACTCCTTGGTGTAAATCATAGAAAATCTGTTTTGTTTCTTCCTCATCAACACATCTCAACATAATTCCATTAGGATCTTTTCAAAACAAGGTTTGATTGATAATTCAATACTTTATTGATTTCAGTTTAAGTTATCTGAACTTGGATTTTTCTAAATCAGGAGGAGACTGAAGATTTAGCAAAAAATAAATAATGTCTTTGTACCATGGTGAAGAATAATATCTGCTACTCACCCATGAACCAATTTCCTCAACCTGAAATGTTGAATTCATTGATTTGCTGGAGAAATGATGCAATCCAATTGTTCTACAATTTGACTCTGTCATCAATTTTGCAAGGTCTTGTCCCTTTATTAACTAAGTGGGATTTATGGTCAACTTGTATTCCAGAATTTTAGTTATCCATTTCCCCCTTTTTCTTTCACAATATGGTTGGACTAAAATTTCCTTAACTGCACTATTTGGAACATATGCAGTGATTTCAGAATGTAGGACATACACCCTAAAAGATTTTAAAGCTTTCACCAAAGCATATGCCTGCTTCTCCATAATATCATATTTTAATTCAGAATCCCTAAGAGTCTTGTTGAAGAAAGAGATAGTTTGTTCATACCCCTGGTCATTTATTTTTAAGAGAACAACAAATATAATGTCTTCAGATGCAAATGAAAAAATCAGAAACTCCTTGGAGTAATTAGGGCTCATGAGGACATGTGCCTTAATTAAATCTTGCTTAATATTTTCAAATTATTCCTTTGCTTATGGTATCCATTTGATCTTTGCATCTTTCTTCAACATAT
>ML837163.1:8410-35588 GCA_009831015.1 Picea engelmannii | reverse complement strand
CCCAAAAGGGAAAAACCTCTTCTTCTTATGAATGAAAGGAAAGCTCCAACTCCTCTTTACATTCTTATTTTATCTGAGCTACAACCCAGATGAGGCTGCTACCTCTGTTTCTTCAGCACCTACTGAATGGAAGCTACAACTCCCAGATGTACAAGCACTAACTTGTATAGGAGACTTTTACAGTCTCCCCTTGCTCCTCCCTACCACCCTGAAATCATACTCTATCACTAAGAACCTGCAAACCAACTCTTTATCTTCTCTGTCAAAGATTAAGCATTCAAATCCTCTCTGGTTTTATATTCATATCACAATTCATTCTTGACCAGACCACTTAGATTTATCAATCTGTGTATGTGTCTTCCCTCCTCTATCCTTTTCTTCTTCCTTAAATTTTACAGAGCCATATATCTCCCATAATCCTCTCTTTACTTTTCTTGCAACATTCACTTTATATATCTTCCTGTATCACTAGTGCATACAATCGAACCCTCAGGCTTCAAAGAACCAGCTACAATAACTGAATAACTTCCTTACAGTAATTATTATTAGCCAATGCATCAGGATGAATAATATCCACATGATCAGTTTAAATATTTAACCAGCACCGTTCGATGAACATACATCTGTTTTGATTTTTTAGCACAGACTAAACCTTGAGCGCTTTGGCAATCCACTTGTGCTAACCCATATGTCCATTGGTCGTGACCACAGGTTAATCGAAATGCATTTCACATTTTGGTATTTTGGCGTTTCGCATTTCGACGTTTCAACATCTCTGTGATGAAGTGTTTCGACACTCCAAGTCACGAACCCTGGTATTTTGACGTTTCACATTTTGATATTTCAGCATTCTTGTGATGATATTTCTTGACGCTCCAACTCCTGGTATCTGAAACTCCGAAATGGAGTCAAATCAATGGTCCATGATCTCCCTTTGATCAACGACTCAGATTAAGTTGCGGTTTTTCATTTTGTGATTTCATCATTCTTGTCGTGAGTGTTCTTGACACCTCCAACTCTCGGTATCCAAAACTCCGAAATGGATTCAGATCAACGGTCATATACGACTCTTATATTACTCCTCCAATGCTTAATCCAACGGATATGACTTAATCATTCAATGAGATGGATGACTGTTGGGGTTTTGGTATTTTGGCCATCAGGTCTTCATGACCTTCAACAATTCAAAACTCTCGAAACGGTAAATCATGTGATGTGTGTCCCTTTTGGTATTTTGGCATCCGAGACTTCGTGATGTTGGAGTTTTTTCTTAGCATGCAAAAAATCCCGAAATAGAAACTCCTAGAATCCCAAAATAGAAACTCCCAGAATCATGTGATGTGTGTCCCTTTCGGTATTTCGACATTCGGGACTTCGTGGTGTTAGAGTTTTTTTCTTACCATGAAAAAATCCCAAAATAAAAACTCCCAGAATCCTGAAATAGAAACTCTCGGAATCCCAAAATAGAAACTCCCGGAGTGACGATCTCCGAAATTCAAGCTGTGCCTGTGCAAACTAATCAACAGTGCCTGTGCAAACTGACCAACAAACTCCCCCTTTGGCATTTTAAAGTTTGACATTAATGAAAAAACCAAGTCTGGCTTGTGCAAACTGACCAACAAACTCCCCCTTTGGCATTTTAAAGTTTGTCATTAATGACAAAACCAAGTCCTGTGCAAACCGTGCAAACTGCAACCCCTGCCAACAAACCTCCTCTGTTTATATCACAAACTTTTTTGAAACATCATTATGGTCAAATAATCTCTCAAGGGGAACTAGGCCCTTTGGCAAATGATTCATTTTTAATTCATTGATTTTATGACCAACAATACTGTCTTGAAGGATATTAGCAACATGAACTCCCACATCATCATTTTCATTATCTCGGTCTATTAAGATAGTAGAAAACTCATCAATGGTCTCCAAAAACCTTTAATCCTCTTGATCATCTTTAAATACTTGCCAATTTTTTTATGTTATCTGGTATAGAGGGTCTATGTCTTACCTCAATCTCAAATCTTAAATTGGGAAATATTGGAGTTATGAAATTACTAGCTACCAGTGCTAGAGAATTTGCCCGCTGATTCAAATTTTTGTGTATAAAAGGGATGCTGAAGGCAAAAAATAAATTATCAACAAAATCCCACACTTCATTTCTGTACTTCTTTAACTTCTGTTGTTTGGTCTGATAAATATTTTTGATTTGATGGATGATAAGCTCAGAATCTCCAAAAACAGAAATTTTTTCAATACCCATATTTTTAGCAGCTTTCAATCCCAGCAGAAGAGCTTCATATTCATTGATATTGTTGGTTGTATCAAATTCCAATTTGTATGACAGAGGAATGACTTCCTTGACAGGAGAAATAAAAACAATCCCAGCCCCAGAGCCTTCTTTGGAACAAGCCCCATCAAATAACATTTTCCAGATTGAGTTTTCTGTATTTTCTTCAGCTACAGGTATGATTTTCCTGACTGATGTTTCAACTATTTGGTCACCAATGTGGAAAATGGAAGAACCAATCTCATCTTCAACAACATATATAGGATTCTTTCTGGGATTTTCATGATCAATCACCAGGTAAGCCAACCTCACTTCCCTATACAATCTTTGATGTTCTCCACCAAACACAGGTATAGTAGCATAACTGAGGTCCATTTGTAATGTACCTCCTACTTTATTATCCCATGATCTTGAAAATAGCATCCCAAATTTAGGAGGTATATCAGCCACAATCACATCCAACACCACACTTTTCATAGGTAACTCAGATAAAGTGACAACCATGTCTTTAATGACTCCCAGACATTTAACCTTTCTGGAATCAAATGAATACAGGTCTAGATAAGGCTTAGTAATGTCTAAACCTAAATCATCCATTACCACCTTTGGCATGACATTGTGTGAAGCTCATGAATACATTAAACAATTATGCAATATTTTTTCATGAATGTTCAGGGATATGTAGAAAGGAGGAGAAGCATCATACCTTTCTTCAATATGTGGCCCAATGGTTATGGCAGGGTTTTCATCTTCAATATTTATGGTATCTAAAAAAGTAACATGAGCAGGAGGTTGCAATGCTTTTAGGACAAATTTTCTAAAAGGATCAGTTTTCATCAATTCTACAAGAGGTATGGGGATTTTGATTTTATTAATTTCATTTTCCAAACTGAAAGAAGAAACTTGTTTCTCAAATTCCTTCACCTCTGTCGTTCTAACATTGACAAGTTGTTTTTGTTGCTGATCAATTTTAACCTAGAACCTTCTTTATTGATCCTTGATTTGAATGGAGCATTTGTATTTTTTGTTTTGAACATGTATATCTGCTTTCGATCCATTTGATCTAGACCGATGATCATACTTTTTCCTTTTAGGTTCCTTCTGGGAAATATCTTCAACATATTCTTCCTCGAACTGATTTAGTATAAGAGCATCCTCATAATCTTGTTGTGTCAGATGAGTAGGAGATAATTTTGTATCATTTAAATGAACTGTGGAATATTGCTCGGTGTCATCAATTTCCTCAACTTCTTCCACTACATTATTTTGAAAAGGAGGCAAAACCTTCTGATCCTCTTGATTTCTCCTTTCCCTAGGCAAAATTTGAGGAACGTTGTTAGGCCTTCTGAACTGATTAGGATTTCTATATCCTCCTTCCTATGTAGGCCTGCTAGGCCGTTTTGTTTCCATCTTCAGCCTGGCCATTTCGGATGTCAAGGTTTTCAGTGTTTTGGCCATTTCATCAATATTTGAATCAAATGTTGTATGAGAAGAAGAAGAAATTTCTTCTCTCTGTTTTTTCTTGTCTATGTCACCCCTTTATTTCAATTTATCTACTGCCAGTATATTGGATTCTACTTCAATGGATGCTTCCTACATCAAACTCATAGTAACAGACCTTCTTTCTCTCAACAACAGAGACAACTCAACTTCAATGGATGCTTCCTACATCAAACTTAGAGTAACAGACCTTATTTCTCTCAACAACAGAGAAAAATCAGCATCAAAGGCATTGACAAAAGTAATTTTCGCTGATGTTTCTGTGGGTTTGATTTCATCTGGAATTTTACAATACATTTTATTAAATCTTTTGGTAAAATTAGATATAGATTCTCCTTGTTTTCTTTTCAAAGCGCCAAACTCAGTGTTATAATACAAGTAATCTTTCTTATCTCCCTAGTGTCTCAAAATGGTATCATCTAGTGCATCAATATCAACAATGGAATTAGGAGGTAAAATTCTAAACCATTTCCTTGCTTCTCCATCTAAACTTTGCACAAAAAGTCTCATCCAAACATCTGCATGCTCCACATTAAAATTATCTGCAAAACTGTAGAAAGAGTTTAAGTGTTCTTCAACAATGACTTCTCCCTCTCCATTGAATATTTGAAAACACTTCATATAATCATTAGGTGGGAAGGAATACAATACTTGTGGTAAATTTAATGGTGCATATCTGGCTGCAACAATTGCATCCATCTTATTTACAACCATAGTTATCACAATAGGTGCTTGGACTATAGGAATAGGAAAAACTTGTGATGTAGAAAGATAAACAGTTCCTTGGGTAGAACAACTTAGTTGGGCTAATATGAGTTTTTGATCTTCAACTGATGAAATCAGAGGTTTCCTTTTTGAATAAGGATAGGATGAAGGTTCCATAAACAAAGGATGTTCAAAGGAAATAATGTGGTTTAACCTCTTCAGAAGAACTAGATTGGGGTGATGATGATAAACGTGTATCAAGTTCACTTTTAGTATCTTTGGGAAAATCCTTCAAAGCTTCAGCTATGGATAAGGTATTTGTTTGTTCTTCTTCAATGAGCTCAACAAATAATTTCCATTGGTCTAAATTCAATTCAGAGGTAGTTGAAGGAAAGGATATAACTGAAGGTTGAACAACATGCTTTGTTTCAATTTCAGGTACAAATTATTCAGTTGGAGGGGATATTAACAGGTTTAGAAAACTGCCCTTGAGCACTTGTATAAGAATATTTATCTTTTGAAGAAGAGGAATGTGTTGAAGTATTTTTAGATTTTCTCAATAACTTTTTAGGATCAGACACTACTGGAACAGGCTTAAGATCTATTTTTTTTCTGGTCACTTGTTTCTTTGTGGATGATGATAAGGTTGGAGGAGTTTTAAGTCCTTTACCTTCTCTTTTAGGAGCCATAATAACCGCAGAGGAGTCGCCAGGTGAAAAATACTCAGTCTCATATGAATGTCAAAATTCTTGTCCACCATCAAGATTTAGATTTGATCTCTATCGTTCTCCAAGGGAAAATGTCTTTGTTCCTTCGTCCCCGGGAACGATGCCAAAAGATGTTAGTCCCTAAAGTTGCACTTGACTATAAGAGGGCAAGCTAGGGCATCATCAAGTTATTGCAATGGTATTTTTATAAAGGTTTTTTGAATAGGATTTAGAAAGTTGGCTCAAGGATACAATAAATATATAAGGCTCAATGTAAAAAGGAAAATAAACATCTCACTGACTTAGTAAATGACAGACACTTTGATAAATCAGATGGTAAAATTAAATAAAGAAATGAATATATATGCGTATTCAATTTGTCCACTCACACATAGATTTCTCATTCCCAAATATCATTAAGAAATAAGAACAAGGTACTTTAATGAAATCTTAGTTATGAACAATTTAAACAACAAAATTTTCACTGTATTACTCACAACCAAGATATCATATGCTTAGCAATAGATGAAATGCATTCAAATAAGAAAAATAAAAAGATAGTAACATGAAAAAAATTTATGACCATCGAAATTCCTTTTCCATTTAGTGCCAATATGAAAATACTGTCTTTGCCTCACAGAGGAGTCTTTACAAAAAATAACCTTAGATTCCCCAATTGATCGACCCTCTTTCAGTCTTTTCAATGTCTATTTAAAACACAAAAGTATTCCCGAAGATCCTATTTTTCATATTACATTTTAAGATAGGATAAAATCAACTGACTATTTCCTAGGAGAGCAGTGTTTGTACGAACACTTATAATGCCTATAATATAGTCTTCTTAGCAAGTAATCCAAATATAGACTAGATGACAATTTGATGTAGCTTTACAAATCCCACAAACAGAGGAATACTCTGCTACTGAGTTGGTTCATATGAGATACAAAAAATTTCTATTTGAACGAAATACTGTTAACCAAAATGCTTAGCCTCACTATCTTGATAATATCCTCGAGAAATTATAAAACTGTGGCAGACTTTCCTAGGGCTTTCATTGTATGATAATTGCGGAAGCTCTAGTGTCCCTCTATTTTAGTTTAGTTGTCAACACCACATTATGCCAATACAGTCTTATGTTTGATTCTCTTACCTCCTTTAGCAGGGACTTTTGATCTTTCCTCTTCCTTTTGACTTCTTGTATCTTTTCCTCAACCTGTAGTGATATTCTCATTAAGTCTACCTCTGGGAAAATCTTCAATTGCCTGTTGTGTTTGTAATTTCCTCTTACTAGCACAAGTCACCCTGGCTGCAGGGGAGATTTCTTTCACCAAAGCATCAATGCATTGAGAGGATTTTTTACCTTTTCCAGGTTTCTTGTCCTTAACAATTTTGGACTTAGGTTCCCGCTGTTTAGGTTTTAGTGATTGAATTAACCAGTCCCAAGACCTTTGAACTTCATTTAAAGAAAATATTACCGGTGTTTTAATCAATCCTTGATGAAAAAGACTTTTCTTTGCTGCTGTAGGATGTGTCTGAATTCTCTTAGACATCTTAGATAGTATTTTCAATAAGAAATAGGGCATATTAATAGGATATTCACCATTCAAATGGATTAATAATCTAATATGATAAAGGTGAACTAGAGAAAAATGACCTTCGCAGGTGATGTACCAGTGAATGATCAACAAGGCAGTGTGCCATTCTTTTCTCACCCAACTGTGTGGGATGCCTTGGCTCCAATTAGGGTTTTGTCTTTCTAGAATAAAAAATTGATTAACAAACTCCATTATTAACGTTTCTTTATTCCACCATCTCTCTCCATATACTGGTAACTTGCATGATTTTGATATGGAATGTTCTGTCACGTGCATGAGGAGTTTACCCACCACTGTTTCGAAGCCATCAAAATTCTATGTAAAGATCATGGAAATCTGCTCATCATGACCCTGAAATGTTGAGAAGAAATCGAACCAGCCTGCATCTTTAAACTTTTGTGCCATATGAGGAAAAGCTTCAAGTAATTTTGGCCCTTATGGCTCTAACTTGGTTATCTGCCCGCTCTTCTTTGGTGCCATGAAACTGATCAAATTATGTGGAAGGTTTCTAAGAATGTCTAGGTTTTGATCACTAGATTTTGAGGATTGTCGAAGTCTGAGAGCTATCCGTTTACCTACAGAGCATGCATGGAGTAATAAACCTACTAAAAATAGACGGATTATGACTTCATACATGGGGAATAATAATCGGGAATTGTGATTCGATATGAAGGTGGCGAGTACAACCCGATCCTTCGAGTTAGTTGCCATCATTGAAAAAAATGACCTGATATAGATCATACATAGATATGTAGATCCTCTGGCAATGATTTCGGGTGTTAAAACACGATCTCGGGAATGTGGCGCATGAAGAACTATAATTACTCATGGCGCTGAAAGAATAGTGTTATTTTTGTAGCACTCTTTCCACTTTGGAAAATTTGAAAATTTAAACGAGGGAAAAGGACATGTGATGCGATGGAAAGAATCTATCATATCATATCCTAACTTTTAAATACTTAAAAACATTTTAAATGTGTAGAAAAGAATGGAAGCATGCTTTCAATCGAAGAAAGGGCATAAACAAAGTTTAACAAAAATCATGAAAAAGGGGTAGAAAAGGGATTAAGGATGTCCAATATTAAAAAAAAAGGTTAGGGACTAACAAGTACTTTTTTGGACTAGGGTATGCGTATTACAAAAAAACTGTTTAGCAATAATACTTTTCAAAAGATTGTTTTTTATTATTGTAAATTTTTTCTATTGCAAGTCTCATGGGTCTCATTAACCATTGCTCTATAAATGCTTGTTGTAGATTATGTATAACTTTATTCTTGGAGTCATTGGATTGAATTTTGTACTATAAATGGACAAAGAGGTCCATATATTCTTTCCACTATATGTATCATTTATATATATATATATAAATACCCTCTCATTAAATTCCAACACCACTTCAAATGCATTGAGGATCAATTCATCATCATGTTCACCCTTCATAATTTTTATCTTCCTAGGACAACCTTCTATTCCTGTAACGTACCCATCCACCCACATGCCAGACACACCACCTCTAAAACTCACTTCCAAATCAATTTCAAAACTTGATAGCAATTAATTAATAAAGAAACATGATAAAATCACATGCGATAATCAAGATTCATGCTACAACATAAAATAAATGAATATAATGCCATGCACATCAATAACCAACAAGCATGCATATTATAACATACGAATCTCAGAGACAATAATTAATACACAGTGGAAATAAATATATACATAGAGAAACACATGACATAGATAACTTATCTTAATAGAAAACATTCACCAACTGGATGCAGACCAATGATGTTCCACCCAACCATAGACACTACTGTTCCAAGTCTCAACAATAGGTCACCCCAGATCCAGGGCTATGAACCCACAATGACAGTTCCAGGGTGTCACTCAGCTTCCCAAACCAGTCAAAAATCAAGCTCTCATAGGTTCCTCAACGCACAACAATCCAAGGTACACTAACTCTCTTCTTTCCAGTCTGCACAACCAAAGAGAATGGACCCCCTTCTCTGACACGCAGTCCCTCAGGTTGTCCACCTCCTTCAAGGTCTCCAGTGCATCTGGTCAAGAATCTACATGTTGGGACTCTTAAGACTTGCATCCGTGAATAAAATTTAGTACATTCCAATGCATCTCAGGCATGCAAGCATTAATTCATGGATGGAATACACTAGTAATCACTATAGCCAACCAACAATGGTTTCTCTCCCAACAATTTGTTTTTCCTTTCCCCCACCAAGATCAAGGATGAAAGAGCAATAATGAATGAGTGAAAGTGTGAATGGAGAGAATAGAATGAAGAGTGTGAACAATGAACAATGAATGAACCCCCAAACAACCCAAAAATGGGTTTATATATTTACTTGAAAATCAAGAACCACATGGCCTTTCCCAAAGAAGCACATGTAACCACTTCTCTCCATTAGAACAATTATGAGTAAATAAAATATGATAAAATGACTTATCCCCTTAAGCCCCCTCTCTTGTGAAATCATAGCCCCCCTATAACTCTTGTCCTTGTCCGTCTAGCAGCTATCGATGTATTTTATTATTAATAATGACCAAAACATTACATTTCCAAGGTACGTTGGCCTCTTTAATTGTTTGGGCACTCCAACCTTTCATAAAAAAAACAAAATACATTATTTAATAGGGAAATCAAAACTGGGGTATTACATTCCCCTCCCTCTTATTTTGGCCCTGTCCTCAGTGCATATACAAAATATAAATCAAAATTTTAAATTTTATTCAAAAAGTCGCGGGTACTCTGTCCGCATGGAATCTTCATGCTCCCAAGTAGCATCTTCAAGACCGTAGCAGGTCCATTTAACTTTTACCAGTTCTGTGACTTGATTCCGAAGCATTTTGACTTTTCTGTCCAATATGCGCACTAGCTGGACCTGAAAGTATCCCTCTGGCTCTACTTGAATCAAATTCCAATCAATAACATGGTTAGGATCATGTGTATACTTTTTCAATAAAGATACATGAAATACATTATGCACATTCATGGAAGTAGACAATACAAGCATGTATGCAAATGGCCCTATTCTGTCCAATATCTCAGATGGACCACATAATCTTGTTGCTAGCTTTGTACAACTACCCAACTTCAATGAGATCTTCTTGGGCTTCACTTTCAAAAGCACATGATCCCCCACTTTAAATTCTCTAGCTGTCCTATTCTTATCTGCACAAATTTTCTGTCTATCCCAAGTTGCCTTTACATTCTGCTTAATTCTAACCATCTGGTCTTCCATATCCTTGAGCAATTATTTCCCAAGTACTACTCTGTCTGTCGGGTTGTCCCAACTCACTGGAGTATTGCATTTTCTACCATACAAAGTCTCAAATGGGCTCATATTCAATGAATTTTGATACCCATTGTTATAGGAAAAACTCCACCAAATGAAAGTAATATTCCCACTTAGATGACTTATCCATAACATACATTCTCAATGTGTCCTCAATTACTTGGTTGACTCTCTCTGTCTATCCATCCGACTGTGGATGGTATGTTGTGCTAAAATTCAGATTTGTGCCAAATCCTTTAAATGACCCCCTCTAGAAATTTGAAGTAAACTTTGTATCTCTGTCTGAGACAATTTCCTTGGGTATCCCATGCAACCTAACAATTTCCCTCATGTAAATTTATGCAATATTAGTTGTTGTATGATTTATCTTAACAGGAACAAAAATGAGCAGACTTTGTCAATTTATCCACAACTACCAATATGACATCATGTTTCCTTACTGTCTTGGGCAATTTAGTTATAAAATCAATGGTTACCACTTCCCATTTCCTCTCTGGAATTGCCAATGGCTGAAGCAAACCCGCTGGGTGTCTATGCTCAACCTTTAGTCTTTGACATTCCATACATCTGGCAATGTAATCAACAACATCCTTCTTCATTCCAGACCAAAAGAATTGGCTTCCTACTGTTGCAATTATTTTCTGGTAACCGAGATGTCCGACACATGGAACATTAGGCATTTCTTTTAATATCAAATTCCTAATTTCTATGGAACTAGGAACATAAATTCTATTTTTATGCATAAGTAATCCATCTTCCTTCATCTCATATTTTTTAATTTTCTGTTATACATTTTCTTGCTGTAAAATTTCTTTTACCTATAAGTAATGCTGATCTGTAACAACAACATCTAAAATTATGCTCTTTAAATATGATTTATGCATACTAACAACTATAGCATGCATGAGATGTACTCTTCTACTGAGTGCATCGACAACTTTAATTTCTCTTCCCTTGATATGCTTGATGTCAAAGTCATACTCACTTAAAATTCCAGCCATCTTGTTTGCCTAGAATTCAAAGTTGGCTATTAAAAAGATATTTCAGACCACTATGGTCTGTCCTTAATTCAAATATTTTTCCCATGAGATAATGCCTCTACAAAATACAACATAACGAGCAATTAGTGCCTAAAATAATGCCATAATTTAGTGTATTTTAGTTCATGATTTGGACACCTTTTTCGACGCAAAATGGGGTGGAATCTGGACTTTTTATAATTGCGCCAGATTTAGCGCTGGGAAAATATCGCCAGGTTATATGCCATAAATAACTATAGGAATAGTACCGGAAATAACGCCAGGAATAGCACCGAAAATAGCACTAGGATTAGCACCAGGTGTTGCTTCCAGTTTTGCTTCTGATATGCCTTCCAATTTTTCTTCCAGTTTGGCTTCCAGTTTTATGTCCAATTTTGGTTCTGATATGGCTTCCAATTTTGCTTCCAGTTCGGCTTCCTTTTTTACATTTAGTTTTGCTACCTGCTTTGCTTCCAGTATTGCTTCACATTTTTCTTCTAGTTTTTCTTCTGGTTTGGCTTCCAGTTTTGCTTTTGGTGTGGCTTCCAATTTTGCTTCTTTTTTTTCTTCCAAAAATGGTTCTTGTTTTTCTTACAATTATTAATTTAATATGAATTATTTCAATTTAATTAGTTAAATATATCATGTCTCTTAAATAACTTATATGATTATACAACAAGTCATGTAAATTCATTTGAAATAATTTATAGGATAACATTTATAAAGAATTTTTAGGGAAACATACATCCATACAAATTAACAACATCATTATACTTATTAAATCTCCATCAAAATAGAATCTACAACATCTATTATATATAAAATAACAAGATAATTATTATAACATGATCATCATCTATAATTAAAACAAGTGAGTCAAATATCTATAATTTAAGTGAATTTAACAACATCCATCATGAGCAACAAATCAAAACCATCATACGTAATAAATATGCATCCAAAAATCATCAACCACTTTCAATATATAAAAATTGATGAGTCAATACTGATAAGATCATCATCATATATAACTAAAACAAGTGAAAGTTAAATATGCCAGTATATCAATAACATGTCAAAATGATACATGTCCAACAGTCGACATAAGTCAAAATGACACATCATGTACAAATGTTATAAATAAAAATGATAAATTATGTAAGACAAAATGATACAAGTCAATATGATATGTCATGTCCAAATGATATAAGTCAAAATGATACATGTCAAAATGATACAACTCAATAATATGGTACTGGAGGCCATGAAAATGATACATATGATAGTAACCATGAAAATAGGCATTATAACAATACATAAAAAATGATCCATGATGCAGTCTATATGATCATGAATGTCACTAGCTGCTACCAACAACTACCTCATCATCATCATCATCATCACCATTGTGATCATGACCATCATGATCATGATCATCGTCATCTGCATCAGCATCGACTTCGCTGCCATCTATATCTGTGTCATCATGAGCATCATCTGCCATCTCAGCATCAAACCCACCGTCATCTGGATCTATTTTGATGAGGATGATCTGGATCTTCTGGAATATCCTTGTTCTGCAAAAAAAAAACATTTATAATGAAAAGTTAGTATTTATTTCATGCAATAATTAATTTCTCTGTTATATATCTAATATTACAACATATGAAATGAAACGATAATCATATTGCATCGTATCAAAGTGCACATACGATAATAAAATTTCAAATAAGTTACAGCTAAGATGTCATTCCAATGACGCAAAACATTCAACAATTCTAATAAACGTTAGTAAAGATCATAAAAAAATTTGTTATACAATTTAACTATCAATTGTAATTTCTATTACATAAGCTTAAGTACAAATCCTCTCCATTTTGTGCTATATATGATTATGTTTGCCTTGAATATATTTTGAGTGTTAACTGGTTTATATGTCTTCTTCTCTTATATTTCAAAAATGAATAGGTCTTCATTAGGTCTAGGAACACTTCCACATAGAAGTATGCCCTAACCATTACTTTTCCCATGAGTTTTGGCCAGTTTTGAAGACTGTCATTGTTTAGACTCATGCAACAAGCAACATGCCACTGGTGATAGTGGCTAAAAGGGCATCATGACTCTGGTTTCCAGTGTCTAACCAATGTCACCCCCACAAATTTTGTTTTTTTAGGAGTTTTTCTTGGTTTTTCTTTCTCGTATCTGTAGATTTGGGGCATCCTTGATCCTTGAAGTCCTTATGAACATAGAATAATCCTGAATCCATTGCGTGTACCTTTCATTTGGTTTTTCATGTAAATAATTGTTTGAAATAGAGCTTGGTTGGCTTATCTATCAATAGAGTCTCAAAGTCTTGCTTTGACATGCCATGCCTTACCTTGGCATGCCTAGCCTTGACTTGACATGCCATGCCTTGCCTTGCCATGTCTTTCCTTTCCTTGACATGCCATAACTTGCCTTGCCTTGACATGCCATGCCTTGCCTTGAAATGACATGCCTTGCATTGACATTCCATGTGATGCCTTGCCTTGACATGCCATGCCTTACATTGACATGTATTGCCTTGAAATTCCATGCCTTTTCATGCCTTTCCATGCATTGCCTTACCTTAACATGCCATGCTTACCTTGACATGCCATGCCTTGTCTTGCCTTGCCATGATTTTCCATGCATTGTTGTGCCTTACCATGCCTTGCCTTGCCATGCCTTTCCTTGCCATGCCTTTCCTTGCCATGAATTACCTTACCTTGCCTTGTCTGCCTTGCCTTGACATGCCATGCCTTGCCTTGATATGCCATGCCTTGACATGCCATGCCTCGCCTTGACATGACATGCCTTGCCTTGACATGCTATGCCTTGCCTTGACATGCCATGCCTTGTCTTTCCTTGCAATGCTTTGTCATGCGTTGTCATTCCTTACCATGACTTTCCTTGCAATGACTTGCCTTGCCATGCCTTGCCTTGCCATGCCATGCCTTGCCTTGAAATTACTTGCCTTGCCTTGTTTTTCCTTGACTTAACATGCCATGCATTGTCGTTCCTTGCTATTCCTTGCCTTTCCATGCATTGCCTTGACATGCCATGCCTTGCCTTGACATGTCATGCCTTGCCTTGACTTGACATGCCATGCCCTTCCTTTCCTTGACATGCCATGCCTTTCCTTGACATTCCATGACTAGCCTTGCCATGCCTTGCCTTTCCATGCCATTCCTTGTCTTTCCTCGCCATGCACCGTCGTGTCTTACCATGACTTGTCTTGCAATGCCTTGCCTTACCATGCATTCCCTTTCCTTACATTGATGTGCCTTTCCTTGACATGCCATGCCTTGTCGTGCCTTGCCATGCATTACCTTATCTTGACATGCCATGCCTTGCCTTGCCATTCCTTGACTTTTGTTGGCCCTTGACCAAGTTTTGGAAGATTCTTGGTCATATTGACCTATTTTGAGACTTTGACAGCCTGTCAAAGGAGGATCACAAGATGAAGCGGAGATCACGGGATCTCAGCCCACTTTTGGATCTTTTTTGGGTTTTTGGGAATATGTAACGGGATTGGGATGTCGGCCCATGGGTTTACCCATGCTTAGGCCTATTTTTTAAATATATAAATAGATGCTTAGGCTAGATAGAAGAGTAGTAGGAGTAATAATAGAGGTGCATCTATGTGATGTGAATGTATGCTAAGTGCGAGTAGATTCTGTAAGTGATTTTTACATGACTGTAAGAGACTTGCAGAGCTAAGTGCAAGTCCTTGTAGCAGATTGTGGAGGGCTTAGTGTTGTAACGCAAGGAAGAAGGATCCAACGAGCTGCACAAATCTTATGTCTTGTGCAGAGTAAGGGTTTTGATGGCTTTGTGCTTGTAACCGATTGACTGAAGACAATAAAGAAGAAGAGTTGGTGGACGTAGCCCCAGGGTGGGGGTGAACCACGTAAACACTGTGTTGTATTTTTTTGTGCTTGTATTAATGTGTTTATGTCTTCTTTTGCTAAGTGCTTTGAGATGATTAGATAGATCTGCTTATGCTTAGTTCTAATGACATGTGAGAATGTTAGATCTGATCCATATGAATGTTCTTAGTGCTTGATCCGCTAGATCTACCTCTCTATTTATGCTAAGTGCTTAAATATGTTATATCAGTGTGAATGATGCAAAGCCCCATTTTATTAGTGAATTAGATGTTGATTGCATATTGAGGAATTGACGGTGGTAAGTGCTTTATTAAGTATTAAAATCATAGATCTGTGTCCCAGCTAAGGTTGCAGACACCTGAGTCTTGTAACTTCCCCTGCCTCTACCTCGGGTGAGACTTCATCTGCTTCGCAGGTGTTGCCGAAAGGGCCAATAGTTAGGGTTTTGTTGGTGTGCTTTTGTAGCATTGAACCTTGGGTCTGCCCCTGTGCCAACAAATGGTTTCGTTGCTGGGACTTGAAGCTGTGATTGCTAGGAACTGAGAAAGAAGAATCTCTGTGAAAATATTCAACCTGAGATTGTGAAAGCTCTGTGCATAGATCTGTGCCCTAGTGCGCAATATTCTACTTGGTTTACAAGCTCTGTACTAAAAGAAAGAATCCCTATCTGGAGAAAAGAAGTCAGATCTGAAGGAAATAAGTGAGATCTGGAAGCTTTGTGCTCGAAGAAAGGTAAAAGTGAGAATTCATGAGTAAAAGAGGTAAGATATGAAAGCCCCGTGCTCTAAGAAAGGTAAGAATAGTGTAAAGTTTTAGATCTGGAAGCTTTGTGCTCTGTAGAAGAAAGATAAGTGGAAATTTTTGTTTCTAGAGTACAGATCTAGGTATGTTTAATAGAGTATGTCCTAGTTTGAAAACTATGGTATTAATAGATGAAAGAAAGTTTGATATGAGTAGATCTAATAAGAATAGTGAAATATATGTTATACCTATGCATAGAAAGAATGTTTGGACTAATCAATGGATGCATGATCCCAAAAATAATTTATTGCAGGTTAGCTCCTATGATCCTAGCGCACAGTACAAGAGAAGCTGGGGATCATTTAAAAGAAAGAGAGGATTAACCCTCTGTTACAGTTGCAAAAAACTGAGACACCTTGCTAAGGAATGCCCTGGGAAAAGACCTAGTTTTCTTTGTTGTAAAGCTATGGACCATGAAGTGTTGGATTTCCCTAGAATAATTGCTAAGATGGAAGAAATGAATTTGAATAAAGAAAACCCTAAGGCAGATCCAAAAATGGCAGAACCCCATAAAGAATCAGAGAAAGTATTATTGCAAATAAATGAAACCCTGAATGACCATCGACATGTCAGCTTATCAGAGATCTTCAAGGAAAAGGAATGCATTGAAGTAAGAATAGGAGACTTCGACATTGACTGTATTCTGGATGAAGAAACACAGGTAAATATCATGATAGAAAGAACTTGGGAAGCTATATGGAAGCCTGTTATGATCCCTTCATTAGGACGAATAGGATTATTCAGAGGAAAACTGGTAAACCTATGTGGGAAGCTCGCCCAGATACCTATGAACGCTAATGGAACTTCGACAGAAGAAGATTTTGAGATTATTAAATTTATTGAAGACAATGCCCCATTTACCGTGCTACTAGGAAAACCTTGGATTAATAGAGATCGAGCCAGGAAAAAGGAAGAATAAGAAGTTTTGGAGTAGAAGAAACAAGAGTTAAAACATTTCATGACCAGAAGGATCACACGCTTGATTGAATAACAAGAGAGCATATCAAAGCTATTTAACACTAGAAACCCAGATGTCGAAGCTACAAGAACATTAAAAGACTCACATGAGACTGAAGTACCTATATTGGATAAAGAAGAGGTGTTACCCCTGAGTCCTAGGAGAGAATCTCAACAACGCGCAGTGACTATGTCCAAAGATGATAAGAATTAGAATGGAAACGGGACTACCAAGACGAAGCTCACTAGGAGGAAGGATAGAAAGCTAAGTAATAAGAGATATAGGTTTGAAAGGTTACAAAAGGTTCCAGAGGGAACTTCCCAGACAAAAAATTTGCAAAATTGGAGCTTCGCCGGGATATCAGAACAACAACACATGACACTTCACCATGGTGAGGCGATATAGCTGTTGGGACTAATATATCCATTCAAATACCACTTCGAATGGGTTGGGAAGCATTAATATCTTGACACCAGACTGTTGGACTGTGCCATAATAGACAGAACACGAGTTAATGAGGCTTCATACCCCTTACAAGTGAACCGTTTCCGAGTTGCCTATTTATCCCATCGCGCCATGCATGAAGAACACTTTTGCTAACCAAGAATTTGAGCCCATAGACCTAGTGAGTTGTATACAATGATCATTTCCCTCTTGTTGTTTATTCTAGGGCAATATCTGAGTTATTTGTGAACCCGATATTATTAATCCCGAGCGTGTATGTCCGACGAGATCACCATAGTTGAAGAATTAGTAACATAAGTACTCCTCGACTTGATGACTGAAAGAGTCATGTTGGAGAGAGGATTGTCTACTAGTCTACAAGCATCATCGACGAGAGGACTATTGGCCTCTCTGTCCACTGCTCGAGCCGGACCATCACAGCTCACAGATGAAAAGGGAACTAAGCACGGAGATGATCTCGCGAATGCTAAGCTGATTTCGAGCATATTTCTTGCCTATATACCACCTCTGAGCGGTGCCATAAATCGAGACAATGTGCCCAGAGACTTCAAGTATAACTTGGTTACTGCGTACCTCTCGAAGGGGATATGTGCAGTTCGCGTAGACCAAAACAAGATTGCAGCGTTGAAGTTTAGCGACTTCAACCTCGGCAACATGAAGGTCTACAACATGCTCGCCCCACATAAATACCTGACCAGAACAAAGGGAAAGAATTCGAAGATAGTTCCCCAGTCATGGACTATGAACCTCGCACAGTCCACACTACTCAACGTCATGAAGATTCCTTACTTCGGAAGGCACCAAGAAGTGAATGCATGCGTCAAGTTACTACTGTCCTATTACCATGGAAGATACTTGTGGCTAAACCATTGTATCACAGTGGATTCAACATTGATCAATTGGATCACAGGGTTGAGCATGCAAGGACCCAACCCACAGGATTTTTATCCCAGAAAAACAATGGATCACGCTCTCGCACAAAGGATCAAGGACACTTATGGTGATGTCGATAAAGGCATGCAAGGCTACAAGGTAGCTTCTATCCAAAGCGGCACAATGTGCCTAGCCTGTCAATTGATCATAGGAAAGTTAGTCCGCAAGAACCGACCCACCAAAGTCACTGGTTTTGTAGTCGACCTAGCAGGGAAGTGCACGAAGGGCCTACAAATGAATTGGGTGAAGTACCTTGTGAATCAGTTAGAACTGGACTGCAGGGAAGCACAATATCAAGGATATGAGTTCCACTTCAGTTGGCTGCTAATCCTGATGGCTTTCATCGCATGGGAGATGCTGGAAGGTGTGACTTTCCCGAACATCGAGCCCTTTGAACCTCTGGTTGTGAATTTCAATACACTGTGGTATTCCAGTGACATGAACAAGAAATGGAATTCAAATGCTGTATTCCACACATATTACAATCAGTTGAAGTTAGTGATCCAGTCCGAGCCTCGCATCATGCCAAATACTCTCCACAGGTTTTGACCTTTAATGAAATTTAGCACGTACCGCCATTTCATTTATATTACAGCACGTGCTGACAAGCACAAGAAACAACTTCAATCTTACTACAAGCTGATAGAGGACAACTTAGAAGAAATCACCAAGGACTGGTCGACGGACCTCCTCATTCCAGCCAACCCTACGGAGATGTCCAACATTGACAGTCCGAAAGCAACGCATGATACACTTGGATCTAGCAAGATAAAGAAGACCGAAGAGGTCCATTATTTAGACAACGCATCCGTGAAGACCACTTCCATCTCAACAGAGTAAGGAGGAGACGATGGAGAGATAGATGGCGAAGAAGTTGAACAAAAGAAAGGCAAGGTTACACCACCTAGAGATGAGGAGGATCCATCGAAGAAAATGAAGGTTTCCCCCCCGAAGCCTTTTTCCCGAAAGAAATCGAGAGCATCTATGACCAAAATGTAGACTACTCTCACCTCGGATGACTTCAATTTCATCGTAGCATCAATGAATGATGCCTCGCTGGAGATAGAAGAGAAGCAAGAAGCTCAACAGGATGAGATATACAATTGAATTAAGGTTGAACTTCAAGGGGTGCAATAGGCACTTCAGTCCAGCCACGCAGTCTCCACTATGCCTCTGCCATTGGAAACACCAGAACTGGGAGATGAGCCAACTCAACTCCACCGAATCGCTGATACAGTTGAAGCTCACCTTCAATGAGCTCAAGAAGAAACAACGCAAGCCACACAGGCTTTGGCACAAGTACAGGGAGACCTTGTAGAACAAAATAGTACTATAGAATGGGAAAAGATTGGTCTGCAAGTGAAGTGGGATGAAGAAAAATTACAACTGGAGAAAAGCAAGGAACAGTTGCTCGCAGAGCAACTCGAAGTAAAGGAAAGGGTCAACAACGCACTTCGCTCTATGACAGTCGTCGAAGTAAATGCTGAAGAGAGAGTTCCATAGTAGGTGGCACAACTAGAAGAAGTGATTCAACAACTACAACAACACATAGCAGATTTGGAGCTACGCGTAGTGCTTGAGACCCCGGAAGATGTAAGAGATCAAAGGGAAGCAACTGCCCGCAGTGCAGTTGAGAGACTGAAATATCTTGCCCTGGAGTGCAACCAACTGAGTAACCACAACGCCCAAACATATGAGAAGCTCACTGAGAGTCCATAATTGTAGGCACTGGAGTCGCAGCTCCAGGAAGTGAAGCAACACGCAGACACACTACATGCACAGCTGAAGGCCCTGTCAGCTGTAGACATAATGAAAATATCTCAAGAGAAATGCACTACCCAACAATAGATCCATACGATCCAGAGAAAAGTTACAGAAGTAACTCAATGGCTCCAACCTGTGCAAGATAAGGCATGCCAATTGATTACAGAGGTTGAAAGACAAGGAGAAGAGCTAGAACAGGTTGTCACCATCGTAGAACAATGCCTAGAAGGGCCAGTGAATGATGCAATGATCTAGTAGTTCGTCAAGCAAGAGACCATAGCAAAATAGCAAGTCGAAGTAGCTCAAGCTAAGCTCGAGGCGTTCGAAGTAGAACTGATCAGACTAGAGTGACTCAGGATGAGTCACAGGTAAGTGTTGGGGGCATGTTGGCCCTTGACTAAGTTTTGGAAGATTCTTTGTCATATTGACCTATTTTGGGACTTCAACAGCCTGTCGAAGGAAGAGTACAAGACGAAGCAGAGATCATGGGATCTCGGCCCACTTTTGGATCCTTTTTGGGTTTTTGGGAATATGCAATGGGATTGGGATGTCGGCCCATGGGTTTACCCATGCTTAGGCCTATTTTGTAAATATATAAATAGACGCTTAGGCTAGATAAAAGAGTAGTAGGAGTAATAGTAGAGGTGAATCTATGTGATGTGAATGTATGCTAAGTGTGAGTAGAGTCTGTAAGTGATTTGTGCATGACTGTAAGAGACTTGCAGAGCTAAGTGTAGGCCCTTGTAGCAGATTGTGGAGGGCTTAGTGCTGTAACGCAAGGAAGAGGGATCTAGCGAGCTGCACAGATCTTCTGTCCTGTGCAGAGTAAGGGTTTTGATGGCTTTGTGCTTGTAACCGATTGACTGAAGACAATAAAGAAGAAGAGTTGGTGGATGTAGCCCCAAGGTGGGGGTGAACCACGTAAACACTGTGTTGTCTTGCTTTGTGCTTGTCTTAATGTGTTTATGTTTTCTTTTGCTAAGTGCTTTGAGATGATTAGATAGATCTGCTTATGCTTAGTGCTAATGACATGTGAGAATATTAGATCTGATCCATATGAATGTGCTTAGTGCTTGATCCGCTAGATCTACCTCTCTGTTTATGCTAAGTGCTTAAATACGTTATATCAGTGTGAATGCTGCGAAGCCCTGCTTTATTAACGAAGTAGATGTTGATTGCATATTGAGGAACTGACGATGCTAAGTGCTTTATTAAGTATTAAAATCACAGATTTGTGTCCCAGCTAAGGTTGCAGACACCTGAGTCTTGCAACCGCCCCTGCATCTACCTCAGGTGAGATTTCATCTGCTTCGTAGGTGTTGCCGAAAGGGTCCGTAGTTAGGGTTTTGTTGGTGCATTATTGTAGCGTTGAACCCTGGGTCTGCCCTTGTGCCAACAAATGGTTCTGTTGCTAGGACTTGAATCTGTGATTGTTGGGAATTGAGAAAGAAGAAGCTCTGTGAAAATATTCGATCTGATATTGTGAAAGCTTTGTGCGTAGATCTGTGCCCTAGTGTGTAGTCTTCTACTTGGTTTACAAGCTCTGTACTAAAATAAAGAAGCCCGATCTAGAGAAAATAAGTCGGATATGGAGAAAATAATCGTTGCCTCATCTTTAGTTGATCAAATTTTGTAGGTGCTAGGTCAAATATTACTTTAAGTTTTAGAATTTGTAGTAGGTGTATCTCTTGAAGATGCCATATTTCCTCTCCATTTCTTCTCTATAATGGTGATCAACAAAGATAAGACCTCTTGTAGGGATGCATGCCCCTACCTCACTCACTACAACACCAAAATTGAGATATTCTAGAGCTGTTGAATCCTACTTATAATTATGTTAAGGGGTGTTGAAGATGCTCTCCTTCTATGGATGCGATTTTGTGTCAGAAAATATCAATTAGGATATTCAACTAATCCCCAACTCAGGAATTAAATCTTCTACAAGGAATTTTTCTTTCTTTGCTAGAAATATTCAACAGGAATCAAGTTCTGGAAACATCTTGTATAGGTATGAAATTCATACTTGGCCTCTAAACTCCTATTTGGAACAATTCTTTCTCAATAATTTTCCTTTAATGAAGGAGCGATTTCAATCAACAAGAGCAACAAAAAAATGCATAAATAAACATCCCAAGAAACATACATCCTTCTTTTTGATATAAACACTAATTTTGAGCCATTTGACTATTGTAAATGCATGTTGGGCATATGATATTTCTCTGGATATACATGCTACCTCAAAATCGTGGATTTGTTGTGCCAATCAATGATACCATGTCCACTGAAACACCCATAGGCTTGATACAATTTCCACATGATTGTGAAAATATCTTCAAGAATGGGTTGCAAATATTCTACCTCTTTTTCCATAAATTTCACATGGCCATATAATTGCCACCATTTATACTTGGTTGAAGACCTGTTCACAAGCCTTCAAAGGTGATTCTCATACAACAACAATATGAATTTTGTAATAAGAACTTAAACTCATCCACATGATATCCATAGACCCAAAATGGATTCTTTTAGATCTGGGCTAGAGATGAGATATGACCATCATAACAATACTTAGGTCAACTTAGTCAATAAGACTAATTCATCCCTTTCATATTTGTTATGCAAACAAAAAAAATAAATATTCTCTTTCAAGAATGCCTAGCCTTAATAAAAACAATCAATATGGACTACTGGATAAGATGAAAAATGAAATGCTTACATCAATTTTGAGTGGAAGGTTTAAGGCTTGAAAACCACGAGCATACTTCTTGACATATTCCATGGAGGACAAATCAAGTGGTAAAACATCGACTCGTAAAAGTTTTTTATTTTGAAATTCCATGGAGGAAAAAGTCAGGAAGAACAAACCCTTTTCTAGGTAGCACAAGTCACTATATGGTTCTCAAAACATCTACTAGCAAGCATTGCAAGGGGTGAAATCGAAGTTCAAACCCAGGGATCCTCGTCATGCAACAAATAAAAAGATATACCCATATAGGAATCAATGGAAAAATAAATCAAACAACCAAATATCATGTAGAGTAGACTATTCATCATGAGAAAGGAAATACCTAAGGCACCATAATCACTTAAATCTGCATGAACAACATGGGCATTCTGACAAAAAAGAACAAGATGACAAAAGCAATTCTGCATATTGGACTAGAATCCACTTACCATAACAAAATCAACAAAGGCTATATGGGTTGAATGATGATAATGTCATAACAGTCTCAAATGTGAAACTCGAGTAAACAATGAAAAGTGTTAATGCATATATTTGCTAACATAAAGAATACATGAACATAACACATTAAAAGAGTACCCACCTTACCACAAAGTGACTCAAAGAAGAGTTTCACATCTGCTTGGGAAACCTGCAAGACCATTCATCATAGCATAGAATAATTCTTTGATCTGTCGTTGCGGCTTAATCCACATTCAAATTCAAAACATTTGAATCCATACTTCAATAAAAAAACAGTGTAAACTTGGATTAAGAAAAAATATTCAATGCGATGATAGCATGCCATGCCATGAAATCGATATGCCAAAAAAGCAATAACTAAAACTCAAAGGATTTAGACTTAACCTTCTTGTCAATATTTGTGCAATAGATTTTCTGTGCACACACTTCACACTCATCTTTTGACTGCATTGTTTGATATCAAAACAATTAGACTATCTCACTAAATTTTTTCTTTAATATAGGCATGCATAAAGCTACTTGATTGAAATTTAAAAATTACTAGTACAAAGAAATAGGGCCTATTAATAATGCTTTCCTATGACAAAGTAACACCTTATGTGTAGATGATATATAGAAATTACCCACCCTAGGAAGAAATGTTGGGTTTACTGGGGCAATAACAATGTTAGAAGGCAAGACCCTGACATGATAGTATCCCAGCATGGTTCCTGTTAGCACTTGAAATTGCATCGTTAATTTTTTTTAAGCTCCTTGTCAATTTTGTGTCCATTCTGCCAAACTTGTTGTCATTTTCATCAGCTTCGAGATCAAGGGACCACCACATTCATCCGATCAAGCATATTGTCAACTGTAGGGCAATCACTGCATATTATAAGGAGTTATATTTTTCTCTCTGGACTTACTTTCTGGGCTTGTAGAAGGTCTTGGCAATGGCTTTGAAAGCCTGGTTGCTCGAAGTGATCTGAGAGACTTACTTCCACAATGTTGTGCAGATTAAGCTGTTGATGTTTGTCAGAGTTCCCTTGCACTACTTCGTGACCTTGTAAATTTTTTCATAGTGCATTTGCAACCACATTCACCTGAATTTATTAACCTTGATGCCAAACAACCGCAAGCTGTGGAAGTGAAGAAAAATGTTTCTGTTGCAAATAATGTTTGTTGGGAAATTGGGGAGATAACTGTTAAGATTACAAAAAAAATATATCTCATCGTGTTGAGTGTGACAACATCCCTTATTCCCATCCTTTCTAATACTGAGGGCTTGAACAAGTCACTCCTTGAGAATAGTGCTATAACTTTGGGGAGACTAGGATGGGTTTGTCCAGAGCTAGTCTCACCATACATGGAACATTTCATGAGGTCATGGTGCTATGCTCTTTAGACAATTCGTGATGGTATTGAGAAAGAGGATGCATTTTGAGGCCCATCGTCTGTCCAAGGCATCTGTTGGCGAAGCTATGCTGCACACAATAGGATACATTTATACAAGGAAAGCTACAAAGAAATTTGACAAGAATATATTTCTTGTTGAGGTGACTTTTTTTTTTGTTAGAGTGGGTGTGTGATAAGGGTCACTTAATCAAATCTCAAGTTACAAAAACATTAGGGGCAGTTGTTTTAATGAAAATGCAAGAAGGATTGAAGCAAAGTTTGAAAGTGGTCCTACAGGAGAAGGGGCTCTGTCAACATATCTTCTGGAGAACAAAGATGTAATGATTAGTTCTCTTTAGAAAATAAATGTTGCAAATATTGAATTGACATTATTACATGTTTTCCATGCTGTTCTTAGAGATAACGTTGTTCCAAAACATATATTGAATGCATGAGCCAAAGGTTTAAATAAATTAGGGACAATCTTCCAAGGTGCCAAGGAGTGTTATAAAAGGGAGAATAGTTTGTGAAAGGACTCTGGTGAAAAAGTTGATACTTCGCACGACAATACTGCCAATTCCTCCACAACATAATCACAGGTGGATGGTATAACATGTATTCAATTTTTCAATCAGAAATATCGCCATGGACAATCTGGCCCAGTTAGTCAAGATGGTGATAGAAGAACACTAAAATCATGGGAAGGAGATGCAAAGAGGAACCTTGACATGTTGGCTCAAGCAACAATCAAATCATTTAGTAATGGTTAAGCATAACCCTATTTTTTTTCTTAAGGTTTTGTCCAAGTTTTTAAAATCACAAGTCAAAAGCCAAGATCATCATGTAAGATACACACAGGGAAAACAAAGTTTTTGCAGTGAACTAATCCACACTGTGAAAGTGCTGGAAACAAAGGTTTCACAGCGAAATCTGTTGGTCTTAAAATGATCTTTTAAAGGCTATGGTTAATTTTATGCACGAGTTGATTTACCATTGAGAAATTGAATAGAAGAAGAATATTTAATGAAAGAATGTTGCAGCCATCATAAAGAATTAATAACAAAAAATACACATAAGGAACAACAAACCATAACACCAAATATTGATAACGAAGTTCGACAAAGTTGCCTACGATCTGGGCCTTTGTCTCAGTGGGGGAGGATTTCTTATTAATATTCAATGCTTCAAAATTACATCAGAAGTATCTCAAATGGATCAAAAACTAGTTTGGTTGTGTTTTGATCAACCTCAAGAATCCAACACGACTGACGACACTGAAAAAGGCTGAGCGTAGCTTCTAGAAATGGCCTCCAAAGTTCGCTTCCTCAATGGCTTCCCTGCATAAAAATGGCTTAAGCTTCACAATTATTCATTATTCTACTGTATCTAAACCATATTGGACTGTAAAAAACCTCTGGTTTATATAGGATTTCAGTTGGGGATCCTATCGCAACTTCCTCCCAAGATCTGGCCTCAAAAGGGTTCTAGATCCTCAGTTTTGGGCAAAATCCTCTAAAAATCAGGCTAAAAACCATAACAAATCCAAATATAAGGTCAAAAACCCCCTTTTGGTAAAAAATGCATGCCAACCCCTTTTCCTTGGGCTCTTGGTCACATGGAGGCACCATGTGTCCGAGCGCTAGGCACTTTCCTCCGGTCTTTGGTCCTGATCATATGGCCTTGGTTGTGCGCGAGTGTCATGTGGCCTCGAGCTAGTCCAATGCTCTGCGCCCCTGGTCATCCAGTCTAAGTCATATGCCTATCTAGTGCCTTGGTCGTGGGCTAGCCCCCGCCGATTGGAGCTTATCCCCCAAAATCTGCCAACTATCATCTTTAAATATTTATTGTGCCATATGTATAATAAGAAACACCTATGGCTCAGATGGTTGGCACGTTTTCGTAAGTTGTTGCTTGCTCGGAGGTCCAGTGGTCGAATCCTGTTGAGGCTATAAAATTTTTTTGAACTAGCCTGCATTGGCCTCATCCAGGGTGCCACATGGTGCCCTGTGATTGGGCCACGTGTCACCTCCGGATTGGACTGTACCAAACCAGTCAACGCACAGTAAGCTTGTCGAGTCAACGCCGTATGACACACGTCATGCCCATAGCCTACCACCTATCACCACATTATTTTCCATCCTATCATCCATACTACCAATTTCATAATTGTTGGGTATGTGTTATATTCTTTGCATGTGTGTGTGTGGGCGCGTCAGATATGACAACTGCGGTTTTTGCTATTTTTAGCAGTTTACTAAAAATAATCCCGGTTTTAGGGATTAGGGTTTTGGTATCTAGGGAATACCTAAAAACATTGTATATATTGTATAGTGAATGGTGAAATTTGATATAATGAATATAAGAAAGGTTTTCCTGGTTGAGGGTTTCCGATATAAATCTCTGTGTACTATGTGAATGAGCCATTGATTAAATTCTGTTTTGCTTAAGAATCTATATGCATTTCTTTACTTCACAGGTTTAAAACTTACATGTGGTATCCGAGCTCGTTTTTGGCTTCAGAGGGACACCTTTGTTGTTGAGGGTTTGGCTCGGTCTTGATAGATCAAGTTTGTTAAGGTCCTAACCCGCACATAGGTAGATCAATGTATTCAGATGTAATAAAGGTCAATATTATAAGACCTT
>ML837162.1:0-37694 GCA_009831015.1 Picea engelmannii | reverse complement strand
ACATAGACAATTGAGTAGCTTCTAGTAGAGCATTGTCCTTGTATTCACATTCCCACAAGAATCCTTGTAGCATGATGGCTTATTTTGACAACATATCCTATTTTTTATTAAGATCCATGTAGATATGGAAAAATGAGGCCTCCACGAACATAGATTTTTTCTCCAAGCATAGTTCCATGATTGGCTCCAAGACCAAATATGTAATATTAAATTTTCCATTATCCCAATCCATCAACAACTTAAAATCTCCAAGAACTTGCAAACACCTAATATTTTTTTCAAGTGCCACTTTCATCAACATCTAGAGGGTGTAGAATTCAACCATGTTATTTGCTACCAGTCCTGCTCCATATTTTAAGGAGAAGAAGAGGTAATGATCTAAAAAGAGTATGACTCCATCCCCACACATTTTTGGAGAGCCTTGATAAGCTCCATAAAAGAAGTCCCAAGGCTTTGTGAAATCAATACGAGGCTCATGCAATACCCTTTGGGATTTAATATTAATATTAATATCAAAATTGATGCCCAAAATAATTTTTTATTTTTTTTTTAAATAAATTTTGGTCATCGCATATCCGATGATAACTTTTATTGATCCGACAATTTTTCTATATAAACAATGGAAAGTTGTCGTCGAATAAGCGATGACAAATTCTATTGTTGCGTCGGTTTAGCTACATAA
This sequence comes from Picea engelmannii, assembly GCA_009831015.1. Lineage (NCBI taxonomy): Eukaryota > Viridiplantae > Streptophyta > Pinopsida > Pinales > Pinaceae > Picea > Picea engelmannii. The sequence goes on along the minus strand of ML837162.1, from coordinate 37,012 downwards.
ACAACAAAAACTTATTGTCAAATAGGCGACGACAAATTTTATCGATGCAACAATTTTGCTATATAAACAATAGAAAGTTGTCGTCGAATAGGCGACAACAACTTCTATTGATGTGTTGGTTTAGCTACATAAACAACAAAAAGTTGTTGTCGAATAGGCGATGACAACTTTTATCGATGCGACAGTTTTTCTATATAAACAATGAAAAGTTGTCATCGAATAGGCAACAACAACTTCTATTGATGCATCGGTTTAAATACTTAAACAACAAAAAGTTGTTTTTGAATAGGCAATGACAACTTCTATTGATGCGACAATTCAACGATATAAACAACGAAAAGAGGCGTCAAATATGCGACAACAACTTCTATTGTTGCATCAGTTTAGCTACATAAACAACAAAAATTTGTTTTCGAATATGGGACGACATCTTCTATTGATGCGTCGGTTTAACTAGAAAAGTTTTTGTCGCAATTTAGACGAAAATTTGGTTTGATATTGTTTGCCTATATCGTTGCTTGTGCAATGTTTGATCAAGTTCGTCGCAAATGCCACATCACTTAAACCGATGTTTCAGAGACTCCAAATTCTTCGTCATATCAATGACATAACGTCGCATAAGAATCGAAACAACCGTCGCAAAATGGGCCAAATATGCTATTGGGAGAAGCAATATAAATACAACACGCCATATCTCATTTGACACACAACTGGTAACTGCAGAAATGTAAGAGTGCGCACTGCAGAAATTGAGTAAGTGTGCAAGTCTGGAGAGTGTTTGCAATTGCAACTACTGCAACTTGTATTCTCGGTTTAGGCTTGGTATTTCTATTGGTTGTGGTTTGGACTTTCTTCCTTGTGTTCTAGCTCTAGAGAGAGGTATGCTACATTCATTGGCTATTAGGCCTAGGGTTTTCTTCCAGAATTATTCTTTGTCAAGGTTAAGGTGCTCGGGGGTGGCTTCGGCCTATTGTTGGGTGACAATATTGCTATATTGTCTATGGTCAAATGAGAAAAACTATTATTTATAACATCTTGGCACTCCAAGGTGACCTTTTCTATCTCACTATCCATTTTCTTAGTCATAGTAGTGATGTTGCAGAAATTAGGCTCATGAATTTCATGAATTTTTTGTTTTTTTAAAACACCTATAGGTCATCGATCTTCTGACGTCCCTAACATCATTTATATAGCATAAACATTGAAATATCGACGTCATATTTCATCATTCTCAGATGTTTGTAGCTTTGTTGTCATGGAATCAACATCACATGTGAGACGTTGTTGATGTAGAATCCATGTCGGAAGAAAGATGTTGTATTCCCTTGGTTGTATGACATTCCTAGCATCACTATCATGGCGTCAATGTCACATGAGAAATGTCTATGATATATATTATACATCAGAATACTAACGTACCTTCCACCAGGGATCTGACGTTTCTAGAGTCGATGTCATAGCATCAACGTCACAGGTGAAACATCGTTGATAAAGTGTAGATGTCGAAATACTAACGATACCTTCCCTTAACCATATCAAATGCCTAGCATCATTTTCATGGTGTCAACATCGTAGGTGAAACATCCCTAACATAGCGTAGACGTTAGAAGACCGATAGTCTGTGGCATTGCAGGTGTGATGTCTTGGTGTCATTATAGCGACGTCCATAGCGGGATTGGAAAGTGAAGTCTGAGACGACACGTTTTTGCATGAAATTTTGCAACAAAGACGATATTGGTGTCTTAGGAACACCGACATCATGTGAAACGAAGTTTGAGGGGGTCCGATGTTTGTCGATCTTACGACAATATAAAGTGGAAATTGCTACGAAAACACCGTCATAATTTGACCCAAAGGTACTTATGAGATCAATATTTACCAACTACTACAATCAACATTTCACAATTTAATAATATAGACTATATAATTACATCATTACCCTGGATACACAAAATGCCCAATTTTCCAATTTCCATGCCTCAATTCACTTTTGATCGACATACCATTTACTAAGGGAATCCTTTACTAAATCCTTTTTTACTGTTCTCTAATCATACCAAGACACATTCACATGGCCACTATCCACCTTGGTATGTCAATCTGACCCATTGGCCATTTAGAAATGCTCCAACACTTCCTTTACCAAACTTATATCAATTTTCAATCAACCATTACATCCTTATCGTTATAAGGTAATAATAATAGTATTATCAACATTTTATTTATGATGCTATAATCAGACCATTCTCATCTAAAATATCCATCAATGGATCATTCCCTACAACTCACTATAGGTCATACTATATCTATTTTAATGTTACATTCATGATTTCTCAGTACCATATGCATTTCAACATATCCTCATCTTGCATTTCCATGCATAAACAAGTACTCATGTCAATATGCATGTACACATTTTTGTATCACTATGAGATCATAAACTGGTGCATATGTTCATCTCACTTTCCTTCTTTCTAAGGATTAGAAATATTCTTAAAGGATTTTCCATAAGAGTGTTATCCCTTATATAAACATCTATCATAATTGTAAGAGGTTACAACTTCCCATGCGTAGAGGCAGTGTCACAAACACTAGTTCATTTACTCTTTTAACTTAAGTATCTCTTAGTAGGGTTCTATCATTTCACCCATTCACATACAAGCCTTACTATTAATACCTACAATCTTATTCTCACTCTTGTATGATAAGTTGTCAATCATTCAATCAAAAACTTAATCTTCCACTATATATCAGCATGGTTAGCCTTTCTTCTTTAAAAAATCCAAAAATAAAGATATTTAATTCTACAATCTTTCTTCTCAAGGAACTTTGTGGATAATAAATGAACTTTTAGACCCATAGAAACTATTATCAACGAGATCATCGTAGCTTTGATACACCATCCTTACAACTATCTCTCTGGGCCATCTAGACCTAGTGTTGTATCCTTCTCTGAAGCCACTTTGTAACACACCCAACTCCTTAAGTACCCTTTTTAAGGGATGGGATATTAAAATTTCCCTTTTCTCAATAATATAAGAACCTATTTTCAAGGGAACCATCATCTTGTACTTGTCAAAATATTTTGAACAACTGTCGTCATGCTCAAAACCAAGCTCTAGATTAAAATTTATGGCCTTCCAAAGTTTCTTCAATTTCCACATGGCATCCATGTGCCTCCTACCACTTGTCGTCTGATATGGAATTCACATGGAATCCTCCATATATCCATTCGATCCTTTATTTATCAATCCCTCGTCCCATCTTCTAAATCGATGACTCTGATTTGTTTGGGCCTCTCTTGTCGGGGTGACCTCCCACAGAATCACATTCCACTCCAAAGGAACACTCTGACTATACATACTTCGATTGATCTAACAACTCACACAGTTAGTCCATGTACAACTCTGAATGTGTCAAAGGATTTAACTACATGATGTTTAACGTCCAATGATTTTAACCTTCTTTCCTCAATCGTGTGGAACTTAATGAGATCAATGTCTAAGACCACATCTCTCTTGTTCATCAATTTATGAATGTGATGACCTCTCAATTGGATTGAAAATCACCTCGATGACTCAAACCAATTTTATGGGCCTCCCCAACAGATGGTCGAGATGTGATCCTCTCCCATGATCGATGACTGATACTTGAGGTAATAACCTAAAGGCCTCTTGCGTAGCTCAACCTACCTTCGTCCCAAAGACCAATCCATTGGATACATACATCATCCTTTAGGAAATGATAACTTCCACCTGTCCTGACATGTGGACCTACCATTGCCTACCACCTGGTGTGACATGTAGCATACACAACTTAACATGAGTTCAATCTCTATAACCTTGAGTCATCTTGACATGTGGCATAATCTTTGCTGGACCTATGGCACACTCATGGATTGACACATGGTACCAACCTCGTCATCCTCTTGAGCCCTTAAATTGAATCAATGACCAATATCATCTGCTGAGTTCCTTTGATCTTGGAAGATGGGAAGTTCATATTGCATCTTATATCTCTTTCTAGATTAGTATATCAACAATCATATTTATACCTCGGAGCTCCTCTCTTAGAGTGTATCTCTATGAACTCACTCCAAAGGGAACTTTGCAATGGATTGTCAATATCCCTTTGTTGGATATCTAACGAAAAGGATTTGGGGAAAATGTACATAGGTTCTCATCCCCCTTCTCGTGCAAGCCTTCGTATTGGGCCACTCCTATGGATACACATTTCAATCCCCAAAACACATTGGTGAAATATGTGGCATTCACCTCGTGTCACGATCTTTCTCTGCTATGCCAAAATACCACTACATGTGGAATCACCACTGCTTGACATATGGACCTCCACGTGTATTTGAAATGAGATATGTGTCACCATGGATGCACTATATAGATCCCCCCAGGTGATAACACTTGTCCTCTGTGCATTGGTGGGTCAATGTCATCCACGTTAGCATGACATCACCTTCCTCCTATCCTTATCCCGAAGGACCACTAGGATCTACGATCATGATTAATTTTAACTAGGTCTGATGGATGATCAATATTTCTCCTCGAAGTCCTACATTTAGAGTATCTTCATTATGAGTGGAATAAATTACTCTGAAATTTCTATTGTGATGGACGATCATAATCACTTTGATTTCTTCCCTGATAAATCGATAGTTCTACTTAATTCAGAGTCTCATCCTAGTCAAACTTTGGAATACTCTAATGGATCTTCTGTGATCAATTGTCAATATATTTTAACCCTCAGATCCGATGGCCAAGTTTCAAACAAAGGTTTAATATCTAATTCTCCCAATGGACCCATGCTCGATTCACCAACCAATTACATGTTTTGAATTGGAGGTTGACACCTATCAACCTCTAGACACATTGGAATTCCAAGTCAACATGACACATCATGATGATGTCACCTCTCCTCCTAATATTGCTTAAAATATACCACAGAGATATACAAAAGAGGTTAATCTTGGGATAATCCTTGATGAATGGTAAATATATCTATTTGATCTCTACCTAATCTATGGTCCTGCATATCCCTCATAACTCTTCCCATTGGAGAACTTCAACCCAGGATTACCCCGACCATATAAATCAGATAACGCTCATAGTAGGGATATCCAATGATCTATAATTTCTCTTGGGATCCTGTCCTTTGGATCCATTCCATCCCTCAATTTTGGGATACACAGATGTCTCAACCTCCAATTGACGTCCAAGATTATTTCTTTACATCGGATCAACAACTATGATGTATTCTCACCTCTTACCAACTAACTGTAGAGATACATATTGATTTTTGGTACATATCTCTCTTCAGAGTTCCTTATCAACCCTGCACTTGATCACTCTGAAACCATGCCCTCTAATGAAGGGCCAATATCTAATCGTATGGTCAAATCAACAGTTACGATTTTTTCAGGATTTCCATATAATTTATTAGTTCAAAACTGGACTTAGTAGTTTAGGGATTTATTCCAAGTAATTTCTAAGGCTTACCAAGCCTTCAGGATATTTGCATTCCTTCTCTAAACTGACTAAGTCATTTCCACTTGGATTCTATCATCCCTATCTTAATTTATCTTCATGTATTCCTTTCACAGGAAACAAATTGCATCAGGTAATCTATTGCATATGCATGAGGTTCATTCATAGATTTACTTTCTTCATTTTAGGAAAGATATAGTTTATTCATGTTCATATGTGATATACACATACACATGTATTCATATACATTATCATGCAAGCATATTTTGTTCCCAAGGGGAGAAATACAATCCCATAAAACTTATATACACAATTACAAGCACATTGTAGGCGTACATCCTTTACCTTCAATTAAACTATAGAGAGTCATAGCTACTTATATATTTCAAGCCATTTAAAACCAACTGACTGTGGGTGTTCTCCTATCCACCCAACCATAGTATGCATGCTCATCCACTTCAACAGTAGGTCACCCTTGTGCCAAGACATGATACCACTAGGGAATCTCTCTCTCTTTGGTTATCAACAATTTGTGAATGACATTCTCCTTCACACCACTCTTGGTAGAGATTTTCTCACATCCTCCTAGCTTAGGCCTTAACGATGTTTTTCAGATACCTTCCCAATATTGATATCAAAACCTTCTCATATCAGGTAGGGTATCTGGATTACCCCATCTAAGATTTATAGATCCAACTCTTTTTATGTTACTGTGTTTTTACAAAGTCCATCCTCTTTCTCCCATATGAATTCTCTCAAGTTATCTCTCCCCCTTGAAATGTTTCCTTCCTGGTCTCCTATCTACCCTTCCTGGTCTACACGCTTGATTAGGTAAGGCTATCGACATGTCCCCTTCCTTATTTCAAAAGGAAACCCATGGGTATATCTAATATACAGAAATGGTACCCTGTGGTACCTTTAGCTGACGGTTTCAACTGTCCTAGCCTAATCTCCCATGCATAGATTTATTTTGGGTAGATTGTTGGAAAGAACTCATCCTTCCATTATAAGACAAATAATATACAACTTAGGTACCATTTCATACGATTATCTTTGGAAGATGGAAAGTTGAAGCTAGAAAGGATATACATTACTTATAATCATGCATACATGTTAACAAATGTACTAACAAAAAAGAAACTAAATTCATTCTTAGTTTCAATTGGCCTTGAAGCATGAAGGTGAAGGTGAGAAATTTTCCAGATTCAAAGATGCAACATATTCAAGTAGGTGCAATAATGGTGGAGTTGTTGTGAACAGTATCAAAGTGGGACATTGTTGATTATATTCCTAATTAAATGGATTGTTAAACAATTGTTTTACATGTAAAAAGGAATATGACTATAATACCTAAGGTAGCACACTTTACCCCGTAAACCCTCGTAGTCTAGTCGCATGTCAAATTTCCACTTCCATTAATATGCAAGTCTTGGATGCACACCCTCAATGAATTTTTTCCATCGTGGCACACAAGAGGACTTTGTATTCATTCTTTTTCACTACGTGCAGTTGTGAAAAATTATCAGTATCATCACCTATCTTCCGAACAATTCTATGATTTTTTTTTATACATAGACCAGGTAATAAACATCCCCAATTGGATGGGTGTGATTCACCCAACCAAACCATATCATTGGTCAACAACAAATTAGGTTCCTTGCCCATCAGGAAAGCAGGTTACACAAAAAACATTTTTTTCCAATGAATCTTTCATGATAGATATAAAGGTCTTCGGGATATGGATTCAACGACCCCGATCAAATTGAGACCTCAATCTACGTGATGACTAATGCCTCACCCATACTCCATTCAAAATATTGGTTGGTGGGGTCTATAATAAATATATGGTTTTGAAGTCCCCAAGGTGTAGGACAGTCGGTGACAGAGTGTGTTGTTAAGCCACTCCATGTTGAAAAGTCACCGGTTCGAAACCTGCGGGGACAAAAAATCCAACCATGTTAAGGGTTGGTGTGGCTCAGGTTGGGTGCGATCCCTGGGTGATTTTGACTGCTTAGATGCCCCTGAGTTGTAGTTTCTCAAGCCACAGGTTAATCCCGATGCCAACAGGTTTGGCCACATTAACAAACAAAAAAAAAATATATGGTTGTGAAACATGTGGTTGTATTACCCTTGGATATACAACTCTTGTTCACTCGAAACTTCCACCACCAGAAAGTGTCCACTATGATTGTGAGAATTCTTGATTGAATCTTCCCAACATGAAGTCTTCAACGGATCTGATGGAACTTGGATATTATCATCCAATAATCATAGACGACTCAAATATCACAACAACAAAGTGTTTAACCAACACCATTCTTCAACTAAGTTCCTTCCTCAATATGGATCATTCTAGATCCAACGGTTTAGAACCCATCAACCTCCACAATGAAAAATATATGATTATCCTCATCCTCTGGTTTTCAATGTCATATATTTCCCATCGAAATATCAACCTACACTCCTAAACTCCAATCTCCCAACAAGATTGTTGGATTAGTGCTTAAAGTTTCTATGTCCCAAAACTCATGTCCTCTTGGGATTATCCCAACAAAATTTCACCAAAAATTCTCATTTTTGGATTTCCCAAAGGATTAACCTTCTGATAGGATTTCTTCTGAACCCTAGAGCTCCGAAGAATGGTCAGGATATTCTCATGTTGTTGAATCGATGGTTGTCATTCCTCTTGGTTGAATTAAGTTTATTTTTTTTGAACAGAATTAAAGGATTATTGCAGGGCTTAATATCCCCACAATATTTATTGAAAGGTTTTAACTCATCCCCTTCAGGATTTTAGACCTCTTCCCAACAATCGATAAACAATTCACTCAGACACTCCAAAGGAATATTTTATATCCTGTAAACTTTCCATTTCAAAAGTAGGGGAAAATACAAGGTTATTGACCTGCACTAGCCTTCCTCATGAAATTATCGAATTTATTGCATTTATCAGTTATGAGAGATATTATAACACTCCAAGCAACATTTAACATCCCCATTATAATCCCCAATTTAATTAATAGTTATGTAGATATAATGTGTGGATGCTACCAAGCGATGTAATGTGTGAATTATATTTCTATGTTTAATAATAAAATGTGATGCTAGCTCCTCAGGGAACATGGACAAGAGATGGGGGCTGAATTAATCCACAATATAGGGGAGGGTCTAGGAGAATGACCAGGAGGGTTCCAAGGGGGAATTACCCATGTATATTGATTCCACCCATTTTCCTAAATTTTCTATTTGTATATGAACCATCTAATTTCTGATTGAGTGTTCCCAAAGACAATCATTAAATACATGTAAGAAGGTGGGTGCGAGTGGTCACATCCCAAATTTATTGGGCACATTGGGGTTGAGTACAATCAGCTTGGGGAAGAGTGTGAGACAAGAAAGGAAAGCCAAAGGGAGGAAATTCGTATGGTTGGGATAACAATTTTACACATCAGAGTTTTTTTGCATGAGGAGAGAGTAGAGATCAAGAAAGAGAGCTTGGAGTTGGTGCATCCATGGAGGGAGAATTCTAGATCAAGATGGAGCATATTGGAGCATATTTGGAGCTAGAAACTAAAGAGCCAAGTTTTCAGACTTAAAGAGTGGACTCCTAGGCGAGTTGCACTATAAAAACAAGTGTTTGATGTTGGTTTATTGGCGGTTTTCCTAGAAACACGTTCTCTTGAATTCCTAGCTGATATATTGTTGGTTACCTATGTCAGAGAGACCCTGATAAATGAATGGGATTCCTGAGAGATTGAGATCAGCGAAGGGGTACATTCCTTGTGTTGGACAGGTTAAGAGGAAGATATTTGGTGGAAATCGGGATAGTTGTAGGAAAATATCCATGTGTTGTGATTATTATGAGTTGTGATTGGACAGAGAGAGACCACCCTATTTTTTGGATTACTAGCCTCATCTCGAGGGTGATTTAATATTGATATTTGGAAAGACTAGTCTATGGTTGGGTGTAACGTCCATCCCAAGTATTTTGTTGCACAATAGATGTAAAATATAAGTGTTTTATATTTCTTTTTTTGTTATCTAAATATACCTAACTTGTGGGATTGGCCTGTGGCTAAGATGCCACGACCTAGGGGCATCTAGGCCATCAAAATAAACCGAGGATTGCACCCGAACTGGACCACACCAACCCTTAACATGGCTGGATTTGAGGTGTCCCCATAGGTTTCGAAACAATGACTTCACTTACAGAGTGCCTTAACAACGCATGCCCTCACCGACTTCTCTACACCATTGGGACAAGTGTTTTATCTTGTTATTGTTATTTTTTTATGTGTATAAATGATGTGTATGAATGCTTTGTATAAGATTGATTATATTCTACTATGTTTGAGCTACTAGTTCCATTTCATGATCATTTTAGCATGTTGTAGATGCATCTAAATAATGGTAACAGTTCACAATTAAATCTAGTTGTAATTCATAACTCTAAGCTATAGGAAAACAAGTAGTTGTAAAATAATTAATTTAGTTAGATGTAAAATTTTGTTTTTATGAGTATTCTACACTTTAATGTCCCTCGATTGGGTTGGGGAATGTTACATTATGGTATTATATATTCTCGTTCAAACATCGGGCTTGCACGGGCCAAGAATAAGAGAGAATTGGTGAAATTTATCGTTGCAGATTTTTCCTATGATAGATTTGGGGAAAAACAAAGAATTTAGAAAGAAATCTCCAAATTTTTTTGAAAAATACAATTTTTAAGGAATCCAAACTATTTAAGAGGGTTAATGGACTAGAGAGGTAAATTTAAAGAACTAAATTTGACTTGGAATGGTTGAAATTTGAGTTTTAATGGTTGTTGTAGAGTTTTATCAAGTTTGAAAAATCGACGTCTAAGATCTCTTTTGATCTCGAGATCGACGACTGGGATTTGTCATGATAAATTTAAAAATTCAAAAGGTATCGACCACTTTAAAGGTTGAGTAAATTGATAGTTGTGATTAATTGTTGGCAGTTTGGGAAAAGAATCATATCAATGGTCTATATTCATTTTGACTATTTTGAAAGGTAGATCCAATCAATGTCTATGATTCTTTTCATGGGCTTTTGAAATGGATTAAATTAATGACTTAGATCCATTGGTGTTTTTTTTCTAAAATTTCTAAGTGGGGAAATTTTTGAAGAGAAATCGTTGATGGTTGATGGTCTATGGTCGGATCGTCTGAAATGACAAAGATTGTGGTTTAGCCAAAGGACATCTCTGACCATCGATGGTCGACGGTTGGTGTCAACCGAATCCAACGAAGTATATTCAATTTCCAACAAAATTCATCGATGACCTATGGGTCGGTGGTCGGGCGTCGACTGAATTCAGTGAAGTGTTTCAAATCAAAAAAGAGAAGTTGTCGATGACCGACACACTGATGGTTGGGATTTGGCCAATTCGAAAAAGTATTTGGGTTGTCCAAGAGAATCAATTGATGGCTAATGGGGAAAATAGGATGATGACATGTCATTCCACATTAACATACATGTTTCATTCCACGTCACCAAATTTGACACCTTAGGATGACGTTTCATGCCACATCAACATCCAAATGTCATGGCACACCAACAGTTTCCATGTCATCCTAGAAGTGAACAATGGACAATGGCTAGGTCAAATGATTTGGGAAGAAATGTGGCAAGTGGGAAGATCTATGGTAAATATTCCCACAAGCCTATGGGTAGAGATGTTGCATCTCTACCCACATGCATATGGGAAGAGATGTGGAAAATATTACCATAGGCCTATGGGAAGATATGTGAAAACTATGACCACATTAATGTGGGTAGATATGTGGAAACTATGGATACCCTAGATGAATTCCCACATCTAAATCTATTTTGGGTGGAAGGAATTCAAGGTTATTTCCCATAAATCACAAATTTCCTCATGTTGGGTTTTTTACCAAATATGTATGACCATGAACAATGAATATGATTGTTTATCTACTATGCAAAATACAAGCTCACCATGGAAAACCTATATAATCTTTTCATAGATAGTATTTTAAATTAATGCATTGTATATCACAAAGTATAAGTCATCATTTGGGAGGCACTTGACAAAGAGAGTGGAGGAAATTATGGTGGAACAAAAACTACTAGGTTGAAGTTTCTCTATGTTAGAGTGTGGTAGTTGAAACTATGTTAAGGTGCCATGGAATATGAAAAGAATTGCAACAAGTGTCAACTACTTGGGAACCCTTATGCCTATAATGAGATTCCATTGCAACCCAATGTGATCGTGTGGATTTTATTAGTAAATAATACATAATAAACTAGATTGAAGAAACAAACAAAGATGCAAGGTAATAAAATTCAAATATCCTTTTATTCTGAAGTGAACACCCCACATATCCAGGGAAAATCTAACTTCACACCATTTCCCTAACCTTGTCCTTCAACAAAGTTATTACAAATAATCAAACGGTATTTACAATTTTTCCCACAATACTTTGAATATTGTTTTCAAAATACTGCTTACAAGTTTTCGTAACAGGATCTTTTGAGTAGCACTAATGGATGTTTCTATTAAACACAAATACATCACATAAATGTTTGAAAGAATTCTCATAAATGTTTATATCGCATGGAAACTCTAGCATGAAAACTCTTCCAACATGCTCCTTGCTATAGTTTCCATGCTACAACTCTACTCAGAGTCTTGTGGTAAGAGTTTATACATGGAAAATCTTCCCATAGATATGTGGAAATATATGTAGCAAGGAAAATTTCCCCATAGCTTTATGGTCAGAGTTGTATACATGGAAACTCTTCCTGCAGGCCTATGGGAATAGTTGTATCATATACAATTCTTCCCATAGGGTTGTGGTCAGAGTTGTAGCATGTAAAACTCTCCCAATAGGATGTGGGAAAAATGTTATCGAGCTCCCATGAGAAAAACTTGAAATGTGTCTAAAAGAAACATCTTTTTAGTCTGTTTTTTTAATCCAAAACTTATTAGCTAATTCTATCCATATTTATTCAACAAGAGTAGTGGTAAGATCCACTTCACCACATATCCTAATACGAGTTGCTTGTATAACCACATCACACATATGCTATTTGTTAGTTGCATTTCAATTTTGAAGACATGTAGAAATCATCAGATAACAAAAGGTTATATGACTGAATAATATTTAAATAAATAAACAAACATACGACATGTACAAGACTCTCAAAATACTAAAGTAGAATACTTGAATGAGATTCTCTTTGTTTCAAGAATAATTTATTCTCTACTGAACAAGGCCAACAACGTGAAGGTGGAAGCTCATTTGGCCTCTCCCCCTCCCCCCACTCGCATCACTCTCAATTTCCCATACCCAATCTATCTATTGGAAAATAATTGAAAGTAGCATAGTGCAATTCATGCATAGAAAGTAGAAAAAAAATATTTAAACGTAAATGAAAGAAAGAAAGTGTGTGCAACTATATGGTTTTTTACATACAAAACATATAACATACATCGATAAGATGCTAGCTACAAATAGTATATATTAATATATTTTATCATCAAAGTATGTTTCCATTATTTATGATCATCATATATACAATTATTGTTGGAATACTGAGAGCGGGGGGTGAATCAGTATGATCACTATATTCCACTTTTAACCACAATATATATTATTTTATCTTATTAAAAAAAATTCATTACTTCATCATCAATGTAGTATTTATGAAAGAATTCAATATTTTATAAGCATATAATCATAAACATCATAACATCAAAAAGATCACATCAAGTACACAATACACCATAAGTTTACGTGGAAACCCAATCTGGGAGAAAACCATGAAATTATTTTATTATATGTTAGAAGAATTACATTCAAGGAAGCACCAACATCTAATTCTGCACCTACAACTGGAAGGAGGATCCAACCCCCTATTCTCAATATCCAACATGAAGGAGGCTACAACACCCTATGTTCTCCAGCTCCAACCGGAAAGTGGATATAATCTCCTAGTTCTCAAGCTCCAACTAGAATGACTATCCAACTCCCTGATTCTACGTCTCCAACCGGAAGGAGACTACAATCCCCTTTCCTTTCCCTATCCTTCCAACCTGAACTATAAGTGTAGACCAAATGTCACTACCACAATCACTACCATTGTCACTTCCATTGTCACTGTCACTATCATTGTCACAACAACCTGTCCAAACGATCACTGTATCATCCATGAAACCATATCCACTCTCATCTCCATGAAACCCATGACAACATCACTAAGATCATATCTCAAACCATATGCTCAACATCACCAGAAGAAGCCTCTACCAAGCATGTACCAATATCACCAAATACCATCACAAGATATGTGTCTCAACTAAGTACCAACATGTACCATGCATCAACCTGTACCACAATTTGTACCATCAACCATGTACCATAACAAGTGCATAAACCATGAACCAAATCTATATCATACCAAGTATCAATCTTGTACCATACCATGTGCCAAAAATGCACATCAACCATGTATATCATCCATGTACATCAACATCATACCATGTACCAATCATATACCATATAAGCACCTAGTTCTCAAGCTCCAACCAGAAGGACTATCCAACTCCCTAATTCTATGTCTCCAACTAGAAGGAGACTACAACCCCCTTTCCTTTCCCTGTCCTTCCAACCTAAACTATAACTGTAGACCAAATGTCACTACCACAATCACTACCATTGTCACTTCCATTGTCACTGTCACTATCATTGTCACAACAACCTGTCCAAACGATCATTGTATCATCCATGAAACCATATCCACTCTCATCTCCATGAAACCCATGCCAATATCACCAAGATCATATCTCAAACCATATGCTCAACATCACCAGAAGAAGCCTCTACCAAGAATGTACCAATATCACCAAATACCATCACAAGATATGTGTCTCGACTAAGTACCAACATGTTCCATGCATCAACCTATACCACAACTTGTACCATCAGCCATGTACCATAAGAAGTGCATAAACCATGAACCAAATCTATATCATACCAAGTATCAATCTTGTACCATACCATGTGTGAAAAATTCACATCAACCATGTATATCATCCATGTACATCAACATCATACCATGTACCAATCATATACCATATCATGCCATACAACATATAATAATAAACTAATAAATGCATTAAAAATGTATCTCAACAAGTAGACCTCAACCAACATGTACAATACATCCAGTATGTACCACAACACATATACAAAAAACTCACCAAGATACGCCTCAAGCATGCTTCACAAGATCACCAAGATGCAACTTCAAACTAAGAATATGAACATATCTTTTATCCTATAGATGTCCTAGTGTTTTTAATCATAGACCTACATAACTTTCTTAACTTCATCAACAAGATAATAACATCTTCATCAACCTTTACCTCTGTCCAACGGGACTAGATTTTGGATTAGTCAACAACCCTAAATTTCAACAAGCATACCTCCATACCTATAATGAAAAAAGGTATTAAAATTGTACACAATATTACTCAATGTATTCTCTACAATTCCTCCAAGTTTCACTACATGGAACATCCCAAAAATGGGGTTATAGAAAATATTGTAGACATTGATGAATTCTAGATTATTCCAGAAAGCTAAATTGTAGAGCCTTCCACACATGAAATATTTGATATCTAGATCTGAAAATTGCACATAACATACTACGTCCTGTAATATATCCAATTCATTTTGTATCACTAAATTTTGATCTCCTATGAATACTTTATGATTGTTTTACCCAGAACATATGTTTAAAGCTATTTTTAGGACTAGTCAAAAGCCCTATCTTCCACATAGTGTGTCTACCAAAATAAAACGACCCAGAAGGTGAAATTTCTAGCATAGATACCTTGATATGTTTTCTCAAACTGTTCAATTTTTTTCTATCTGAATCATTATGGAAACAAAGTTATTGTAAAAATGGTGAGATGACCTATAAATAAAATACCTTATAACGCATCATTAAAAGACTTCATCCTCCCTTGGATTTTCGGCCTTCTTTAATTAACCTTCCCTCTGAAATTTTCCTCAGATCTCCTTGGTTACCTCATTCACTTATATATATTCAATATGCTCAATAGGTTCTAATAAAAGTCTCTTGATATCTTATTTATACTTCCCAAGTAACCTCCTTTAGGGACAACTTGTAATTGTTTTACCCCTTCTCCTCAATCTAGGGATAATCAAATTTCTTGTTGCAACTAAATTTTCAATAATTAGTCAAATCATAAATACTTTGTTGCAACTAATTTATCCTTAATTGGCTTCTTGTTGCAACCACTTTACCCATAATTAATTAATTTCTTGTTCAACCACTTTGACTATTCAGCCTTCTTGTTATAACTACTTTACCCATAATTAATTTTTTGTTGCAACCACTTTCACTAGAAAAAATTGTGTTACGACTATTTTACCCATAATTAATTTTTTGTTATAACCACTTTGACTACAAAACTTCTTGATGAATTTCTACGAGATTCTAGAATAATTGACTTCTTGTTGACCTTCTAGGGGCTTCTAGAATATTCTTGAGGGTCCTCTAACTTCACAAAGACATAACTTCTCAATCATGAGGAACCACATTACATACCACATATCATCAGAAATGAAATTAAGTGTACTATCCATTTATGATAGTCTTCCCTGCAAATTCCCTAATCTTCATGTATTGATTACTTAATTACTTTTGGGTTCCTTAACCACACTTCTGGGGATACCATAATTTTCTATTGGACATGCTTCAAGGGTTGAAATCAATATCTAAGGGGTTGAAATCAACTTCCAATACCACTCTCCAAGGGTTGACATTAATTACAACCAAATATCCAAACCAACTATACAACAATCTCCCCCTTTGGCATTGATGGAAACACCAGCATTGATGACAACACTTAGACATGGAAATACTCATGCTAATGCTCCCCCTATGATCATCATATCTCATCAATATTTCTATCTCTCCCCATTTGACATCAATGGAAAAGGGTATCTCTCTTTAGGACTGTTCCCTCTTTTGAGCCTATCCTTTGGGATTCTCCCCTTGTCTTCATGCCTCTGATCTTTCTCTGTGTTTATATGATTTTGTTCCTTCTCTGCATTTCCATTCCTCTGATTACTCTCTCTCCCCCTGTGACAAAGGGTAACTCTTTGTGTGACTACTCTCCCTGTCTAAACTCTTCATGGGGTTACTCCCCCTATATTCATTCTTCTGATATTTTCTTTGACTATTTATCTCCCTTTGAATTCTCTACAATATGTCATGTATATCAAATGTAGGTCTTCATGTACCCATTTCCTTTTTGAAGTTCTTTTCCATTGGTGCTTCCTCTTGTAATCAAATGACATATATAAAAATACTTCAAAGTTAAATCATTCAAATATTCCTTTATCATAATCATCCATTTGTCTCTAAGTTAGTCTCTTAACCAATATCTGAATCCATTCTTTCATCCACTGTCATATATTTGTCCAAAACTGTTAAGTGTTCTTAAGAGCCCGTCTGTGTCCATGTGACCCATACTATTCATGAAATTTCTACTCAACTGTATACAATGCTGACCCATCTTCCACTTCACTATTATGAATACTTCTTTAAATTTGTTCCAAATGATCATCACATACCTACATGGAGATGTGTTCTAAAACTTGTTCCTTAACCAACCAATATCTCATAGGACATCATGTACCTCTGTCATTGAACCACTTCAAATCAAACATCTGTAACACCACTCTAAGACACTTCATGTTGTCTAAAGTATAGATCTCACAATTGTAACAACTGCTACATAAAATCCCCCTATTTCAATATTCATATTACCTAGGAGTCTCCAAGCCGAGTGACTCAAAAATATACTCGCTCTGATGCAGATTAATATTCCTCTTCATCTGTGGAGACATGTTCCTCTTCATCCTCTTTCTGAATTCTATGATCATCCTGAGTTTTGACATCTTCTTCATCCTCAACCTGAATTTCGATACTTTCCTCTTTTCTAGTAAATTCATCATAATCTTGTGTTGCTACAAATATTGTAAGTAATATTCCTTGGACATGCTATTCATTTACCCTCTCTTCTTGTTTTTCAATTCTTCTCTAATCCTTCTTGTATCTGACATCAATATTTTCTTTCATGGGATGCTTTATCATGCTTCTACAATTTCAAGCTATGTGTCCACAGTTGTGGCATTTGTAATATTCAATATTATGTGGATCCACATAATCATTTCTCACCCGATCATTTCTTTCATAAACCCTATTATGCAAACCCCCACCCCTCCTAAGGGGCTCACGTGACCTCCGGGTCTAGGATTGAATTTCACAAGAGTTCAATTAGTTGTCAAATCCTTGCTGGATCCTCTCTTAGGTTCACATACCCCTTTAATTTCCTTGCGCAGGTCCACACATAACACATTGGGCACTTATACTAAGCCCTTTTTTATTTTGGTTCAACCATAGATAGTATCCCATTTTCCCTAGTGGAATTGCATATGACCACGGGCTAGAACCGAACTCTTAACTAAAATGCACTATTTAGAGATTTTTTACTTCGACACTTAGAAAATTTGGGCTTCAAAAGATTTACCAACAACACACTCCAATTCTCCCAAATACCGAACTGGTGAACTCCCAAAGAGTTTAGGGATCAACGATCCACACTCCTTGCCACGATCTATCAATAAAAGGAACTTTGGGCCTCTGGGCTTCGAGAATTTTCTCCACTCCAACAATCAATACCTCTGAACTAGTGAACTACCAAATTGTATATCTACGGCTCAGACTCCTCCTACAACCAATGACTATGATCAACTCCAGAATTTCAGGCTTTGGGGTTCCTTTCTCCTAATCACCACCAAATTCCCAAACTATCGAACATTGAATTGGAAAAGGGTGGAGATATACGGTCCTTGTTTACCTGTCAACAAGTGGTTAGGATAGACTCTGGGCTTCAAGACTTTTCACACCAAAAAAACTTTCACCCACAATCCTTCATATTGCCAAATTTCCGAATACTTGGAAATCTACAGACACGTGTACCCAACAATCAACAGTTAGGATTTACTCCAGAATTCGAGACTTCCAGAAATTCTCTACTCCACACAACAATGACCAATTTCTCCTCGAGGGTCAAATCGTTGAACCACTCGGGGATCCAATGACTCGCAGTCTCCCAATGATCTACGGTGTATATTCACTCAGGGACTTCGTAGCTTCAGGTATTTTTTTCTCTCTTACAACAAATGACTTAAAACTACCAAAGGAATGAAGTATGATGGACTTGGGGTTTTGAAAATTGTTCTCCTTTCCTTGATCCCATGGTTGTGAGGGATTCTAACTTTCATTGAATAGATCTCGTCCACTTGACTAAAAACAATGAGATTTCTCTTAATCTTGGTCACTTAAATCACTTCGAACCTTGGCACACACCTTGTTCTTCCCTCCTGATCTTGGGACTTAAATAAGTCACCTTCGCATTCCTTGCACTATCTCTCCCCTGATATTGGAACTTGGAAAATTCACATGCACATTCCTTGTGCTATCTCTCCTCTGATATTTTTCAACTCTTAAAAAAGTGTTGAATCCGTGCACTCTTTGCACTAGTCTCCCCTCTAATATTTTATACTCATGTGAGTGTATTCACACTCCTTGCACTCTCTCTGCATAAAATTATTCTATCTCTCCTAATCTATTTGAACCTATAACGGTTTGGCCTCCACACCCCTTGCGTGGGCACTGTGCACTCGTTGCACCAAGATTTGCGAAGAGAAACAATTGAAACTTAAATTAACATTAAGTATTCATTCAACCAACCATTTAGATGCACACACACATAAACACATAGATAAATAACATAACATTTACCCAGTTACTCAGAGACAAGCAATCTTAGAAATTGAAAGAAATTCTCTTCTTCTATATTCCTTCAACAAATATCTACAAGGATTTCAACATCCTTCTGCAACTTTTAGCTTCTTATTTCAACAACTACAACAACCACTTTTGGGCATAGATTACATTGATTTATACATGAAGGGGCTTCCCGATCCTTTCCTGCAGACTATTCTAGTGGTTTCATGTCATAATTAAAAGTATCCTACCATTAGGATTTTTACAATAAATGAATAATTACAATCTAGATATGAGTCAGCGCTCAAAATATGTACAATACTACATAAATTAATGGAAAATACAATCTCCTGGAGCACATATAATGGATTTTTCTTAAATATATCATGGGATCTTTAATTACAAGTCTT
The DNA here is from genome assembly GCA_009831015.1 of Picea engelmannii. NCBI lineage: Eukaryota > Viridiplantae > Streptophyta > Pinopsida > Pinales > Pinaceae > Picea > Picea engelmannii. The sequence continues at coordinate 17,226 of ML837162.1, read as the reverse complement.
TCAAAATTTAAAGCGATGATCCCTCCTTGGAATCCAAACCAGTTAAGTGTGTTTCGCTAGATGCTGAGTCATCTTCACCGCGCCTCATTGAATGACGATGGTGATTCTCCTGCATCATAATCCTCTGCTGAAAAAAAACATGAGCTCATGCTCATGGATTTTTTGTTGTTGTTGAGATCTTGTAGGGTCCCAAACTTTGACTCAGAGCTGTACATTTTCTTCTCATCCTTTTTTGTTGTTGTTGTTGTTGTCGTTCTCCTATTGATGCAGGATTTTCTCCTGATCTCCAAATCATATGTTGCAGAGGTTTATTGAGCTTACCACCATAGTATTCTATTGTATCCTTGGCAAACATTTATACCAACCCTCTCAAATCCATAATTTCCTTGTCCATACTATCCCCTCACTGACTCTTTTGTTGCAACTCTCTCTTGCTTTCCTGATAATTGTTTTGTTGTAGGTTGTTGTTTTTATCCACTAGTTGCTTCTCCTTCTTATTTATTTCTTCAAGACTTTTACCTTCCTAAAGGTTTCCTTTTCTATTATTCATGATTGCATTCCTATGGTAGTATTCCTCTATCTTTGGATGTCCTAATCAATCCTCCAACATCTTCAACTCCTTTTCCCACTAAGTGAGTATGGAACCTGAATGCTCCTCTTGAATATTTATTTGGCTCACAATTGTATGGGACTCATTTTCTTTGATTTCCTTTTGAATAAAATTTGGATTCTATCCACTCTCCTTTTCTTTGATAGTCTCCAATGGTCATCCTTCTGTTGTACCTTCCATCACAAACAAATTGTTAGTTTTAAAATCCTGTGCCCACTTGACCTCTTCCTTGGATTCCTCTTGCATCATTTCCTCACAAGTATGAGCACCCACTAAAATCATTCCAAGAGATATAATGATCTCTCCTATCCTCAGAATACAACACTAGTTATCTTCTTCTTCCTTCACGAGGTCCTTCCCACTCATGAGAAGCATGCTCGAACTATCCGCGTCTTTGACTCCCTTATCTTCTAATGGAAACAACATATGTTTACACCCATTTTTCTCAAGGGTATAAGTATTATTCCTCCCATCATGTATGACATTCCTTTCATATTTCCAAGGTCTCCCCAATAGAGCATGACAAACATTTATGGGTATGACATCATATAAAACCTCATCCTTATAACCACCAATTTTGAACTCAAATTTACACTGTCAAATTACCATGACTTAATGTCCTTTCTGCATCCACGATACCATGTACGAACGTGGATGTGTTGTCATATCCAACTTTATATTTTCCACCATCTCCATGGATACCAGGTTGTCAGTGCTCGCATTGTCGATGATCACCTTTCATACTTTGTCTCTGGTCTTGCAAGCAGTGCTGAATAAATTGTTTCTCTAGACTGGTTCTCATTCCTTTTTTTCTGGCTTTATGAGAGATTTCCTCATTATGAGTGATATTCTCTCTTTATATTCTTCTTATTTCATCTCCTTCTCCACATTCCTTTGCTTCATCTCATAAATGTGATCTTATTTAACTCATGCATTCTTCTTTTCAGGACCTCCAAAGACATGTGCCATGTTTTCCCACAAGCATAAAACTTCACTTCTCCTCCTCTGCCTCTTCTTATACCTCTTGGAAAATCATCCCTTCCTTTAGAGTATCCTCCTCTATCTTTCTGAATATTAAATCCTCCAACTTCTCTCGTGGATTTCTGAAACTTCTTTATGGTGGTTCCTTCACCTCTATTAGGATTCTTCCCCATACTCCTCTCACTCTGCTTCCTTGCCAACTTTTCTTCTTCCTTCAGGGCTACCTGATAAGCATCTTCTATATCTCTTATCATCATCATACTAATATCATCCTATATTTCATACCTCAATCCACTAATATACCTAGCAACTTTCTCGTCTTCATTCTCCCCATGTCCTTCTCTTATGTTCAACTTATAAAATTCTTCAATATACTCCTTCGCCGACAAACCTTTCTCTCTCAAATTATGCAACATTATTAACACATTCAGTTGATAATCCTTGGGTATGAATTTGTCCTTGATATTATCTAAAATTCTATCCCAACTCTTAATCTTGTACTTACCTTTTCTCCTTCTATCACCTTGCAACTCATCCCACCATAAAGTTGCATGTCCGTTCAATTTGGTCACCGCATGCTTTAATTTATTCTCATCATCAATCTCCCCATAGCTAAAGTACTTGTATAAAGAACTTATCCAATCAATAAATTCTTATACATTCAAATTACCTTCATACATCAAGACTTCCATCTTTTTTCTGGTTCCTATCATGACAACAACTCTCAACAATCACTCCTCTACTGCTTGTTCTCCTACAAATTCTTCTTCTTCTATATCTTCACGTTCATATTCACTGACATCACCAGCTTCTGTTGCTCTCCTTTGTGATGTTTCCATGGAATCTATCCTTGCATGATGTTGTCTCATATCCTCCTCCATAGTTGTATTGACTACAGGTCTCTCATTGCCTCTCCTTGGCGACATGACTCTAAATATTTCTTCTCACAGAGCTTATTCCTGCTCTGATACCACTTGATGGTATAATAAATTTGTTTGTTCAGGATCTGATACCACTTTATTCAAACCCTCCTAGGGGGATCGTGTGACCTCTTGGTCAAGGATTGAATTTCATAGGAGCTGAATTAGCTCTCGGATCCCTTCTGGATCCTCTCTGAGGTTCACAGGCTTTAATTTCCTTGCACAGGTCCACACATAACCTGTTGAGTGCTTATACTAAGCCCCTTTTTCTTTTGGGTCAACCACAAATGCTAGCCCCTTTTCCCTGGTAGAATCACATATGACCATGGGATAGAACTGAGCTCTTAACTAAAAGGTACTATTCGGAGCTTCGTTGCTCTGGTGCTCCAAAAATTCACAGTTTGGAAGATTTACCAACAGCACACTCCAATTCTCTCGAATGTCGAAGTAGCGAACTCGCGAAGAGTTCAAGGTTAAATGGTCCACACTCCTTACCATGATCTATGGATAAGAGGAAATTTAGGGATCTGGGATTCAATACTTTTCTCCTCTTCAACACACAATACCTTTGAACTAGGAAACTGTTGAATTGGAAATCTACAACTCACACTACTCCTACAACCAACGACTGTGATCAACTTCAAAACTCCTGGCTTTGGGGTTCCTTGATCCTAATCACCACCATAATCCTGAACTGTTGAATGTCGAATTGGAGAAGGGAATATATCTAAAATCCATGTTTACCTGTAAATGAGTGATCAGGATTGACTCCAGGCTTCAGGACTTCGGGACTTTTCACACCAAAACAAATTTCACCCAGAATCATCCGGATAACCAAATTTTTGAATACTTGGAAATCTATGTACATGTGTACCCAACAACCAATGGTCATTATTTACTCCAGAATTCAGGACTTCGGGAAATTCTCTACTCCACACAACAACGACAAATTTCTCCCAGAGTGTCGAATCATCAAACCACTCGGGGATCCAACGAATCTCACTCTCCTAGTGATCTACGGTGTATATTCACTTCGATACATCATAGCTTCTAGGATTTTTCCTCTCTTACAACAAATGAATTAAGAATATAGGAGTAGCGAAGTCTGAAGGACTTAAGGTTTTAACAACCACACTCCTTTGCTTGATCCAATGGATATGAGGGATTCTGACTTCCCCTGAAAAATTCTCGTCCACTTGCCTAAAAACAAAGAGATTTCTCCTCTTGGTGACTTAATATCGATATCCCTCCTAAGCTTGATCAATTAAAGTAATTTTAACCTTGGAACACACCTTTCTCTTCCTTTCTAATATTGGGACTTAAAGAAGTCACCTACGCACTCCTTGCAATATCTCTCCTCTGGGATCGTGACTTGGAAAATTTACCTGCACACTCCTTGTGCTATCTCTCCTCTGAGATTTTTCAACACTTAACAAAGTGTTGAGTCTCTACACTCTTTGCACTGGTATGCCCTCTAATATTTTATACTCATATGATTATAGACACACTCCTTGCACTTTCTCTACATAAACTTACACTATCTCTCTTGAGCTATTTGAACCTGTAACATTTCAGCCTCTGCACTCCTTGCACTGAGATTTCAGAAGAGAAACAATTGAAACTTAAATTAACATTAAGGATTCATTCAAACAACCATTTAGATTCACACACATATAAACACAGAGATAAATAACATAACATTTACCCAACTACTTAGAGACAAGCAATCTCATAAATTGGAAGCAATTCTCTTCTTCTATATTCCTTCAGCAAATATTTACAAGGATTTCAACAACCTTCTGCAACTTTTAGCTTCTTCTTTCAACAACTACAACAACCACTTTTGGGCATAGATTACATTCATTTATACATGAAGAGGCTTATTGAGCCTTCCCTTTATACTATTCTATTTCTTTCATATCATAATTAAAATCATCCTACCACTAGGCTTATTACAATACATGAATAATTACAATCTAGACACGAGTCGACGCTCAAAATATGTACAATCCTACAGGAATTAAAGGAAAATACAATGTCCTTGAGCACATACAATGGCCCAGGCTTCAATATCGCATGGGATATTCTCTCTTCCAATTTCCTAGAGCACATACAATGGCTATGGCTTCAAAACTAGTTAAGTGAGTTGCATTGGATGTTGAGTCATCTTCCACCAGGCCTCATTGAATGATGACAATGATGCTCTTGCATCGCCGTGCAATCTACATATTTATGTCCAAATTTATTACAATTAAAACAATGACCATAAAATAAATTTACATACCTGGGAGTGAATGATGTTCTTTGTGGTGTAGTCCTTCTGAAATCTTGCCTTGGCTGATCAAAATATTCTCTTTAGTTGTTTCTTTCACAATTATTGAAGCTTCTATGATGCTTGAAAGTAGAAGGTCTTTCGTATTCATTCCTTTATTATTCTTGTTGACCATGATTACTTCCTTTGAGAACTTCTGCATAACTCTTTTGTTCTATTGTTATCATCATGGAGCTTGAACCTTCCTAAAAATGAACATTATAGTATTCTAGTCTAGATTTCTCACTGTATGGCCTTTGAATGTCCATAATGTTTTTTGAAACTTGAGAATTTTTCAAGTTCTGGCTGAGCTTGTTGACTTCAAATCTCAATGTCACAATTTCCTTTTCAATATTCTCACACTCATTTTCTTTCTTTATCATCTGGATCTGCATTACTTATTCCGTTCTCTTTCCTTCTTCAAGTTAGGTTTTTAAGTATATGTTTTCTTCTTTGAGTGATTTGTTTTTATTCCTTTCTTTATTTAGCTCAGTTAAAACACTGATTAATTCTTCCTTAAGATCCAATTCACCTTCTTTATTGTTTTTCTTATATTTCATAGCCATAAACAATAATCTCTTTGAGTCATTATCACTTTCATAATCTTCATCATATGAGTAATTGTCTTTTCTTGAGTAGATATTTTTCTTGAAGACTTTCCGTTTATATTTCATGTTTCCCTTTTGATATTTATTTTCTTTCTTGGGATCTTCCTCTTCATCACTATCTAATTTCTTAGCATAAGGACACTTATTTGCAAAATGAGCAATTTTACAACAATTAAAACATTTCAAGGGAAGCATACTTTGTACTTTTTGGTTCCTTTTTTCAACTTCATTACAAATTTGTCCATTTCTTCATATTCCTCTTGATCATCACTGCAACTACAATTTGAATTTGACTTTGGATTTTTCTTCTTCTTTGTCATTTTGGATTATTTAAAAGCCACTTATTTTTTGGATGGATTTTCCTGTACTATTCTCATTTCATAAGTTGTAAATATTCCATGTAGCTCATCCATGCCTATCGTACCCAAATATGCTATTTATTCTAGCATTGAAATCTTAGGATCAAATCTCATTGAAAGAGATCTCAATACTTTTTGAACAATTATAGATTTGTCAACTTCTCCTCACAATCCTTTAATTGCATTCAATGTTTCATCAACCTGTAAAACGTAGGCTGCAATGTTTTCATCTTCCTTCATCTTCAGCTATTCAAATTGACCTCTGTAAGATTGAATATTTTCCACCTTAAATTTGGAATCCCCTTCATAAACATTATGAATTTTGTCCCATATTTGCTTTGTAGAATCACAATGCATAACCTTGACATATATTGAATCAGCCAGACCATTCAAGATAGAATTTTTATCCCTCGAATTGTTTTGACTAAGTTTCTTTCCATTATTATCTGTTGGAGGAGTGGCATGATGTTTGTATCCATCTAATACTGATTTCCAAACATCAAATCCCCATGTTTGTACATATGTTTTCATCCTTCTTCTCACAAATGCATAGTTTTGTCCATCAAAATGTGGTATTCCATTCTTATACAAATTGTTGTTGTCCATGATGTTCCTTCTAGTGGTTAAATTGTTTCATGAAGGAATGTTCTCTGATACAAATTGTTTGAATACTGAGATGGGGGGTGAATCATTATGATCACTTTATTCCACTTTTAACCACAATATATATTCTTTTATCTTATTCAACAATGTTCAATAGTTCATCATAAATGTAGTATCTATAAATACATTCAATATTTCATGATCATATAATCATAAGAATATAATAATAATCACCATAACATCAACAAAATCACATCAAGTAAACAATACAATAGAAGTTAATGTGGAAACGTAATGCATGAGAAAACCATATAATTATTTTTTTATATGTCACAAGAATTACATTCAAGGAAGCACCAACTTCCAATTCTCCAACTAAAACTAGAAGGTGGCTCCAACCACCTATTCTTAGAACCCAATTTGAATGAGGCTACATCCCCCTATGTTCTCCAACTCGAACTGGAAGGTGGCTAAAACCACCCGGTTCTCAGGCTCCAACTTGAAGGAAGCTCCAACTCCCTAATTCTCTAGCTCCAACTGGAAGGAGGATACAAACCCCTTTCTTTGCCCTATCCTGTCGCCCTGAAGTATAAGTATAGACCAACTTTCACTACCACAATCACTGCCACTGTCATTGTCATTGTCACTGTCATTGTCACTATCATTGTGTTATAGAAATATTTGCCTCATCCTATGCAATCTTGGACAAAAGGAATTTTTCCATTTCCCCATGGAGACTTATCATCCCTGTTTGTAAAATCCAGAGATAAAATACAAATTTTTCCACATGTATGCATCTTGCCTACTATACAACATGTGTATGCGCAGGCTGCTCCACAACAACCCACGTACATTGAGATTTGTGGCAAAAAATGAAAATTAATGTTGGGTTTCCATGTCACGACATAAGATCTATGATCCTTGGCCTTCCATATACTGGAAATGTTCCAACTCGGCCCTTTAGTTCCATTTGAAGGATATAAATGGGCCAATTCTGAGCTATGGAAAAAAGGAGAAAGAATTCAACTTTGAGAACAAAGTTACTCTAGATATATTATTTACTTCATATTGAGTCTGGATCCCTTTGTCCTTTAAGTTTGAACACAGTGTTCAACCCCCAAGCTCTCCCCTTATTGATTGAGAACCTCATTGTATCTCTTGTATGCTATTGCCTTTGGTGGAGGATTGAAGTGGTGGAGGCCAAGCTTGAAGGAAATTAGTTTCTCAATTCCGAACTGTGCGGACATGGAAGTCTGTAATATTTTCACTTCTGATGATCATTTATTAATAAAAATACTCCTTTCCCATCCAATTGATATATTTCAAATATATGATTTATTATCCATGGGCATATTTGTTATGTATATTAATGGATTATGATATCTAATGTTCTAACCTTTTATATTATCACCATATGCTTTCTTTTCTTGGTTGTTGAGAACTTGTTGCAGTTATATAGCTTTGGGTCAAAGTGCTCAATGATGGACTTCATCAAACATCTAGATGAGGTAGGCCTCTTTCTTATCTCGCTGGCATATTGGTCTATATAGCATGTTTTTGGAATAGAGTTGATTTCTGCACTCATTTCCATCTCTTGTGGTTTACCCTAGCCATAGAGAGTTTTTCCCTCGTAACATAATTGGCGAACATACTAGGTATTGATCTTCTTTTTAAGGGTTTGGAGTTATTTTTCTCCATACATTGCTCTCATTCCTTTTTTTCTTGGTGTATCACTACTTGACAGTTTATGTTCACTCTGGGTCTGAGTTTTCAGCCTTCTCCCTTGCCTAGCCTTGTGTTTTCAAACATATACACACTTTTTGGCCCGACAGTCGCTTACATATGCAAGTTGTCCCTCTGCAAGATGCGTACATACGCTCTGTTTTCCTAAACAATTGTGTACATCATCTTTCCTTTCTTGTTTGATGGGTTTGGTGGTTATTGGGTGGGATTTGATGTTTGTTGAGTCTTCTTAGGTCTGTTAAGTGTCTCTGGGATGAAAGGAAACCTATCTGGAGTTGAATTTTGGGTGGAGTCTTTCTCATCACCTTTTCATTTTGATTGTCCTTGTACATTGGGATGGTTATCTTGCTCCTTGGTATTTTTCTTGAGCTATCTCTTTCTATACATAGTAGAATTTATATATCAAGTTTATTATTAGTCCATTTATTTTCATTTCTATTATATTGAAAATACAAAAAAAATAGGCACTTTGCATTGCTTGGCATTTTTGTCTCTTAAGTCCTTGTCATCAGGTTAGTGCATTTAGTGAAAGATTACATTTTTACTTCAGAATTGCAAAGTTGAAATTGAAAATTGCATTTTTTTTCAGAAGCATATCATTCATTGAAAGTTAAAGTTAGGACTTTGCATTATATTCATATTACTTTTCTTGCAGAGTCATAACATCATGAGTTTCACTACCATGCATTTTTGAGTAATCATGACCACTAAAATTAATGCTATAATTTAAAATTGATTAGTCACGATTTTATTTTCTAGGGTGCACAAACTACCTTAGGATTTAGTGCCTTGGAATAGGATTTTGTGAGTAAACTTCTCCAGGGAAATTAAATCAACATATGTGTTTGAGAAAAGAAGTGGATAAATCCATTGTGTAATTGGTAATATGAGGAATCTCTTCTCACACCAGAGTTAATCATGAGGTTTCATGAGGTTGGTTGAACGGATATCCCTCGATACCTTCTTATCGTCAGAGATATTTCTGGGGATCTATTCATATTTGGGGGTCTTGCTAGTGCCTTTACCTCCGTGAGAGGTGGTACTTTCAAGGTTTCGATCTTTTCTACCCTTCCCATATGCTGGACCTGACTTACGACTTCTCGCCTATGCATCGACTATACATTAGTTTCTTAGTTGTTTGACTTAGGTGCCACATAGGTTACTTGCAGGGGTTATTCTGCAAGTACCCTAGGTCAAATGAGGGTCGGACAACACACATCCTTTATGGAGGATTACCTCTCTGGGGGGATATGACTGACTTTTTTTTAAGCCCACAAGGGCCCTTATAACTGATTATGTTACCTCCAATATTTAACAGGGAGTCTCAGGCCTCTCTTGGGTGAGACATACCTTCTTTAGGGAGGGAGGCCACTCAACCACTTTACCCCATTTGTATGCATAATGGTCGTTTGAATTTTGGTGTGAATTTTGATTAATAGTTGGCCTCAAGATATATTTTTTGTCTTTAGAGTCTTACATCATCGTGGAGTTAGATCAACGTCCCCTTTGGTCCCGTCACTTGTTACAGTTACCACTGAATTTAGAGTATTTTCCTTCTAAAAGTCCTAGTGTTATTATATGTGGTACATGCACCTACATTGTTCAGACTTGTGATTCTATAAGGATGAGTACTGAATATAATATTCAGAATACTAGGAGCCCTTCGACTCTCATACCCACCATAGTTAATGGCACCCCTTCGACTCCTGCAAAAAAAATGGTTGTAGTGTCAAAGGCACCTATCATTACTATGGCTGAGCCTATAATGAACGCTCAATCTCTTTCCTCGAACCCTTTTGGGTCTCTTGGTCACTCACCGAGCTATAATGTTCATTCCATCCCTATGGCCTCTAGTCCTTTTTCCTATGGTATGTCAAACTTTACTCTGTAGTTTTTGAACGCCATCCTAGCTATTGGCCCTAATGCTAGAATTGGGCTTGGGGGCACTACACCTCATTATACTCAATTTTCATTTGGTGGGTCTCAAATCCCTCAAATGACTCCCAGTATAGGAGGTATTCTTGATTTTAACCCTGGGTCTAATCCTATTACTTCTTGGTGGAACAACCAACCTAGTGGAAAAGCTTATGCTTAAGTTTTTTCCTATACCCCTACCTCCTCGGTGCCTGTTCCGACCAATACATTTGACATGATGAATCCACCTCTATCCTCCAGAGTCGCACATGGAGAAGGTCAGTTTCACGCTTTGGGAAACTCCCAAACCAGATCCAATCTGGCTGGGGGCAATTTTTATAACCCCCAACAGAACATTCCTGCTGGAATGATGTCCAACACAACTTTTATGAATCAGCCCAGAGGAGGGACTTATAATCCTGGAAAGGGCCATGGTGCTTACCAGAACCCTGGATGGGCTGCATTTCCTCAAGAATAATCTTTCTCGGGAGCTTGGGGCCAGATGTCACAACCCCATATCCCTTTTCTAGCCACGCTTAATCTTCTAGACTTGTCTAAGTTAATGAACGACCCTGTGATTCATGATCCTACATGGCCCCTAATACCCACCAAGCTTCCTTCAGACATCCCGAAATTCAAATATAAGAATGGTGAGGATACTGGTGATCACGTTACTACCTTTCACCTTTGGTGCTCCTCGAATTCCCTTAATGACGATTCTATTCGATTAATATTTTTTCAACATACCCTCATTGGAGTTGTTGTGAAATGGTTTATCAAGCTACCTAGGGGGGTGTATGGGACCTTTAGTTAGCCTGTATTGGTCTTCCTTAACCACTTCCAATTGTCAATTCATTATGATGTTGGCCTATAACTTCTATTGACTTTACTCTAGGACACCTCCAATCATATCTCAGATCATATATAAGAGTGGTGTAGATGGAAGAGGTTGATTAAGACCCCCATACCCCCAACATTTCTTTTAGAATGGTTTATTAAGTCTTTGCACGCTCCCGTATCGAAGGATGTTGCTACTTCTGGGGTTACCACTGAGGAAGAAGTGATATTTAGATCCCAACAATTAGATCTGATATATGCTCATTCTGGGAAGTTATACCACCTTATTCTAGATGCACCACGGTTAGCTTATGACCCTAGAAAAAATATCAGACCTCATGCTGATGGAAATGTAGGTTTCGCCAATGTAAGATCCGCAGACTCGGTGACAAGCCATTTGAAATATTTGTCTCTAAACTAGTCTGTAGGAGGGCCAACTTCATCTGCGTCTTCCAATCCCACTCATTAAGTGGATGTGATTTCCGTGGAATCGTCGGCCAACCCAAATGGTAACCAACAACTAGCAGGGAATAAGAAGAAAGGATGTAATAATCATAATGGTGTAAAAAATGGTAATGAACCCAAGGACAATGATAATAATGAGAAGACGAATAATAATGTTGGAGAGGGAAAATGAGAAAGACATAAGGTGAAGTTTCCCTATAAGCTTTGCACAGACAATCACCTTACCCATTTATGCCCCAAAATTGCGGAAGCTGTGAGGCTATTATCTCTACTGCCCATTGTGTTGATGAATCCTTTTCCACATAACCAACACATGGCCTCGACCTCTTCAAATGTTGGAAATGCAACCGGTGGGAGTCAAAACCTATCATTGCAAGATGGCAACCATTTGTGTATCAATATGGTCGATGCGAAAATTAATGTAGACACTCGATATCGAGATTATAGGTCTTCACAGGCTATTCTGGGTCTAGAATCACCTCCTCCTCGTCCTCCAGATATGAATTTATAGATTGAAAAACCAGAGCCACTGCCTCGTATTCCAAAAGGAGTACTCAAGTGCTCTACCCACAATCCAAATGCTAGAGCTACCCATAACTACTCTATTATTGAGGACCTAGGTCAAACCCCTTGTGCGGTGTTGGCTTTTGAGGTATTCTAGACGTGTCCTTCATAGAGGAATGTCTTATTATCTGCTTTAGTAGCTCTAGAACCTAGTTGCTCAAAAGTTACCAATTTTTTCGTCATGGATGTGAAACCTCGCTTGCCTTACCATGTGGTATTCCAAATCCACATGGAGTACTCAAAGTATACCATCAAATGTGCAATTGTTGATGAAGGTACTCCTACGTGTGTGATGTCCCTGATCTGTTGGAAATATCTCAGTTCCCCGACCCTTTCTAAGTCATCAAACATATTGAATTCTTTTTACAGGCATTCCTTCCACCCTCACAGTATTATTCCTACCTTTCCAGTCCATTTAGGTGGGAAGACAGTAGAGGTAGAAGCCGAGGTAGTTGATTCCCCTCTTGATTATAAATTGTTACTAGGATGCAATTGAACCTATGCTATGATTTCCATCATATTGTTTGTCTTACGTACTCTTTGTTTTCCTCATGAAGGGAAGATCATGATGATCGACTAGTTATCCTTTTCATACACTATTCCCAATGCATCTGTTGGACCGTCGATCTAGGTGATCGATAATTCTCAGCCAACAACTGAGAATATCGGTGTCAGAATGTATTCTTCCATTATGGGTACTTTCTAATTCATGACACCAAGTCATCATGTTTATGCAATGTCTAGTAGGCCCGTCTTGACAGGGAGGTCCATTCCTTTCCGCACTTCCTATTTTAGTGATCCTTAGACCCTTTTAGCACTGGAAGTCACCTCTGGATTGCGACAGAGGAAGGATCAATACCCATCAGTGTTTAGGTGGAGGTTAGTTTAAATGGGTGGGGGTAAATGGACAAAAATCAACACTAGAATGATGTTACAGCACAGAACTGGACAAGAAATGAACAGGAAAGTGAGGGCCACATTAAATTCAATTAGTGGGTTGAGTTTAAAGGCACGCATAGGGAAGACTTGATGAGAAAATGAGAACAAGACTACTATGGGCATCCGACCTTCCAACAACTTGAAGAAGATAAACTCAGGCTCGATGATGCTTTCGAGCCTAGGTTTTAGACACTAAAATGTGCCAAAATGAAAAAGTTCTAACAACACAATGATCAGACCTACATCACTATGCGGCCACAACAACTCAACTGGATCCTCCAATTTCAAGTTATTCAGTGCGAGAGGGAAAGAGATAACAAGGAGAGATTATTAAAATTGGTCACTATGCTATTGTAATCAAACCTACATTATAGCATCATAATAACCCTCGACTGGATCCTCCAATTCTAAGAGTCTTAACATAGTGTTTACAGAGATGGAAAGAAACTAACTTTTATTAACTGAAAGTATCAAATCAATTACATACCAGACACAGTTCTGGTGATAAAACATATTACAAAATGGGAGCTCTACTCAACCAAAGACCTTTTACAAAATGACATAACTCCAATATATACTCGAAGAAAAACTACAAAATCGTGCGTCGAGGCTTTGCATTGAAGGCTTTGCATCTGCATGCTTCCTGGAAGACTGGGCATGCAGTCTCCTATAGGGAGCGAGCTCTGTTAGATGCAATTGTGTGTCAGGAGGGTGTTGGGTTGACTAACTGACAGTCCTTCCTGAGCTTTCCATTTATGGTGGAAACGATGTTCATCCACCACCAACCAACCCTAATAATTGCTTCATCAGGATCTGGATGGCTTGAGTTAGAACTGCACCTATGCAATTTGGCGGCCTCTGCATTCTGCCATATGGAGCTGAGTTGGATGCTTGCAGGGATGACTAGGAAGTTGTGGATGTGGATCTGGTGGGATGACTCACGTGATTGGTGGGCTACTATGTGTGCGATGGCCAAGTGGAGGAGACATGGAGGCTGGGAAAACACTGTGGGGTGACACAGAAGGGAGAGGCATCGAGCGAAGTGGTACAAGTGGCGGGAGATGAGAGGGGAGATGTGATGGATGGAGGAGAGAGGAGTGGGGGACATGTTTTGGTGAGACGACTTTTTGGTGGCCACTTGTCGGCCTAGGATAGGATCTTGGGCCATGAAAATTGGTTTGAAACTTCCTCACTTTTGGGCCCAATGTGTGTCTTCGACTGACACGTAGCGCCTCCAAAAACCATAGCTATTTTTTGTGGCCCTCTCTACATTCTTTATCAACCATGCATGTTGAAGCCTCGATATGGCCAACGATCGTCGATCTAGGTTGTTTATCTCTCGACTACCTAGATTTGCGCATGTCTTATCATGTCGCGCCAAAATGTCACAGCAACTCCGACGGACTTAGGATAAGCGCCACTTAGTGGGTTTATTAACCCCATTCTTCGCATTTTCCCATCCAAGGGCCAAATCCAGTGGGGAAAACAACCCATACCATAAAATGTGATAAAATTAGGCTCTATGGGGGATAGATTCCTCCCTGCGAGGCTTTAAGATCTCCTTTTGTAGCTCCAGTCACCTTCTGTTGGGTTGTCGAGTCAATCTCAAAACACCCTACTCAGGAATATATGCTGAACAATAAAAATAAAAAAAACATACAAGGCCTCCAAGGATGTTATTTATGTACATACCTAAAATAATCTATTTTTTACATGGTGCTAGGTGAAATCGAATTTCCACCATAGCCAATCAAGTAACTTCCTGAATGGAAGTTGCTTTTCTCTGTCGGTAATCACTAGCAGGTGATGAAACCATGAGAGCATAAGGGTTACACCCTTCAAATCCTCTTCAAAATATGAAGTTAAGATGAAATAGGGAGGCTCCAAGGCATGAAGGAAATGCCACTCCATGTACTTGTTAACAGGATCATAGAATGAGTGGTATATTCTCGTAAAATTGTAACAGGAAGCCTGCTCTGCTCCACAACTGCTCATACAGGGTTGACTATCACTGGTAGGTGTAGGTGTATGAGAAAATGATATAGGTTTATTGTCCTCAAATGATGGCTACTCGCTGACAGGATCTAGACAAGAGATAAACTGCCCCTTCTGCTACTCCTCTGGTTCTTTCTCTTGGCTCTCCCAAGGGTTCGATTCATAATCATAATAAAAAGGACTCATGGAAAATTTTTTCTCTTCATCATGCTGCTTAGTGTTTTAGGCAGGCCAAGGTTGGATGATTTCCTCATGATAATATTATTTAAGGAAAAGAGGATAAGGCTCTGTAGTGTGTTCTTGGATATCCTAGATATCCAACTTATAATTTGATTCATAGTTGTCATATACTGGCTGACTGCTCCTCTAGTCAACAAACTATGATGTAGGGCTCTATTTCTGTTCATCTGAATAATCGTCAAATATAGGGACAACATAAACCTCAGTAGAAGAATGCAAGGCCTCTATAATCATGAGATATTCATCATCATCCTTAGAAGAGATTCAAGGGAGATCTGTCTCAAGGGCTAGAAAATACTCTGCATCTTCTTAAAAAAGGAAACACTCATGTTCTTCCTTCAATTCCTCTAACTCTACAGAAAGAGACTGCACTAGCTCCATTAGCTCACTCAAAGCATCTCCTTCCTCCTCGTTTCTTTCCTCTAATGCATATGAACAAGGAAGAGAAAGAACTTATTTCTGATCCAAGTCATCAGGCTCATCCTCACAGCATGTGTAAGAAGCAACTTTGTCTTGAATACAGTCGTTGTATCGCACACAATAGCTATGAAAAATTAACTCAGAGGGATAAAAATTCTGACAATGAGCATTGAAAGCTACATGAAAGGTTCCTAGTGAAGAAATGCTAGCAGGGGGTAAAGAATGATACCACTCACAAGCATCCCCTGCTAATGAGAACATGAACATATTCATGAATACATCCTCATGATGTATTTCCCACTGATGCATAAGTTCATGAAACTCTCTGAGATGCCGAGCATGGTTCTCCTCTTTATTCTCTCTAAATATAGACAAATAATCATTCCATTCATTTGGAGAAGGAAAAACATTGGGAAAAGCAAGAACAATAGAAAAATTGAAGGGATCAAACCTCCGAGCCAGGATTCTTTCCATCTCGAACCAGTGGAGTCGCTAATCGATCCTTTAACCATGGAGTTGCTAGGTGAAAGATATGCAGTCAGAGTGTGCCTGGTATTTTTTCACCATCAAAGACCACATATGATCATTTTTTTGTTTAACGGGCTACTAGGTGTAGCCAGAAGCAGCCCCACTGAAACAGTGGAGATGAGACAGTGAATTCACCTCAGTTACTACTATAAATGGACAGAATTTCTGACACCCTATTGTTGTACCCCCGACATTTGATGTTACTCAACTGCCTCTTATGAGGGCTCAACAAGCATCAGAAAATATCCCGTGGTTTTTACGACGTTGGACTATCGTCGGTATTCTGACTCCCCTAACGTCTGATGACTGATGGCCTTTAAAAATTGAATTTCAAAGGAAAACCGGAAAACTAACGACGACATCCATCGGTCTACCGATGAATATTCTGATGCTATCCCACTAATGTGACCGACAAGCGTGTTGTATTTCCGACACTTTGCTGGGAGTGTTTCCCATCAGAAGTCTGACCTGTAGTAGTCGAAAGACCGACGAACCTGAATATTTAAAAAAAAAAAAATTATTGAAAAGAGGCGAGGCATTATTTTTCTCAAGTTAATAAAAGGCACAGAAGGTTTCTTCAACACTGACCAACCCATTATGGTTGCCAAATTCTACAAGATCCCAGAGAAAATCATCGGTTGGCTCAAGCTTCAACAAAGGCAGAGATGGATTGGTTGTTGAAATTGGAAATGGGGCAAAGAAATGGCATGGAATTTATCAAAAGATGATTCTATCAAGTAATAGGGAAAAGAAATTGCATGGAATTTATCAACATTAGTCCCTCATGGCCGCATAAATATATTGTCCATGTTCATACCAAACCAAAATTTATTCACTTGTAGCACCTATGGGATTCACAAAATGGGTTTAGTAACTCTAATCATCTCGTCATACCATTTGTTGAAAGTGGCCTCATTGAATGCAAAATTCTTAGTGTCCTTCCAACTCTTCCAAGCATCAAATTGCGATGAAAGAATTTGTTTATTGGGCATGGGATGAAGTTATCTTCCCTACAGGGGATTCCATTTCCACATCCCAAAAGAAACCCATGGATAGCCAAAGATGAATTAGGTGGATTATGTGTGGGGAGTAGCACATTCCTGAAAGACTTCATCTATTAATAACTTAAACCATTTCAATTTAGTTCCCTGCACACATAATTTAGTGACAAATTGGGCATCCAGGTTGA
>ML837161.1:3189-37216 GCA_009831015.1 Picea engelmannii | reverse complement strand
TGAGTTTAATTAGCAATAAAACTCAAAAAAGTGGTTAAAAACCCACTTTTTAGTTATAATATGGTTAAATTTCGGGCTTGGCCCCTTAGCCTTGGGCGCGCGCCCTCTTTGCATGGTCGCATGGCTTCATATGGCCAAGCGCTTAGCCCAAAGGGCTAAGCGCTAGCCCCTCTCCTCCTTTATGCGCATAATACCATACAATATAATTAATATTGTGGGTTTTAATAACATAAATGAATTTGGGCGCAATGGTTATAGGACGAAAGTGAAGGCGCTTAGGCTTAGTGGTTGGTCATGGGTTCAAAAACCAGGGACCCCAAAACTTTTTTTGAAACATACCACATTGACTGATGACTGGGTGCCACGTGGCACTTTTCCATTCGACGGACAAATGCCACTTGTCAACCATTGACTGGTCCAGTTGCCTGCCCCATGTATGCCCTGTCAGCAAACCTGCCCAATCACCATCAGCCAGAGAGTACCACGTCATCTATTGCACAGTCAACATGCTGATGTCAGCGTTGACTTTTTGACCAGTTGACCTTTGACTTTTTCCCTGTTTGGGCTTCCGATCAGAACGCGATAACTTTCGCATACGGAGCCCGTTTGACAAAGTAAATATACCACTGGAATTGGGAAGACGAGGCAGACGCAATGGCATTGGTTTCGTCGAATTCTAAGCACTTTCATTTTTGAGCATTTTTCATGCCCTGTCAGGGTTCTAAATCCAATTTCGGATCAATTAATGCCTAAATGACATTCAATTTCTCTTAAAAAACAAGACGTTGTTGCATAAAGATGAAATATTCTAGGTGTGACGTCAACAAATTAGGGTTAGTAGTTGGTTAGGGTTTCAATTTAGAAGAGAGTTTGAGAGTTTGTTTGATCACTTTCACTTCAACGCTAGAGGTCTAAGATCAGTGCCTTTGGGCTAATGGAGTCAATTTAGCAGAGGACGCAAGGGTTGAAGGAGGATGGAAAAGGACTAGAGGGAAGAGTTCTGAAGCGCTTCTATGGCATGGCTTCATTTCAAAACCCTAGGGGAGAGAGGTTCACTCTGATGTTGCTAAAGCAAGGCCTCGTGCTCTCTCCTCCTTCCTTAGGTTAACTTAGAAAAAATGGCTAGAATGAAAGATAAATCAAGACAAGAGAGTGTAGTAAGGGAGAGTGTTGCTACAACAAGGCTCTATGACTAAATCCTAGAAGAAAAATAACCCTAGGTGTAGATAACCTAGGCCTGGGACGTCACCTCCTTCTTGACTTCTGGAAAGTACGACTAGCTTAGGGAGAAGAAGAAATGAGAGTGTAGCTATGGCTAGGATCTTCCTTCCTTCTTCAATGGCTGAAAATTTCTCTTTTAGGGGACATGAGACAAGGACCTACTTGTGTGCTTGTCACCTAGGGTTTTGATTCATCAAATTATAAATACATGTAAAAGAATAAGACTACAACCATTCAAACAAGAAGTTTTGCAGAAAAATACTTACAATTCCTTGAGAAATAACCATGCAAACCCTAGTTGTAACACCTTCCTTCAAGAGAAAAACCATAAAATGCCAAGAAATGCCTTCCTTCAACAAGTGCGCCTCACTAAACTAGCAAGAATACCCAAGTAGGGCGCTAAAATCAGACCTCACTAATGAGTGAGTGATGTGTTATGATAAAATGAGGCTAAAACTCTTCAATATATACTGTATCAATGACCTTAATTAAATTTTAGGTCATAAAAAGGCCGACAAGGCCATAATACTATTTTTACATTAAATTGTCAAATTAAAACCCTAACTGAGCTGTAAAAAAGGTAAAATCCCCTTCAATGGAGGCGCTAGCCCCTTTTAGGGCAGATGAGACATCCAGGAGAAAAACGTTAGCCCCCCCAGGGGCCTCTCCAACATGCCACATGTGCCACTGCTGCCCAGTCTACCTCCATGAATGTCCATGAAGCTGGATGACGTCATGGTGAGGATGGGGGCGTCCTGAGCCTTCCAAGGCCAACGTTCCACTGAAAAGGGGTCATTCCCCCTAGGCTGGGCTCCGCCAAAGTGCCTCTGATGGAACGTCCTCTTCTTCTCCGGTGCAAGACCCTAATCAATCACTGTCCTATCTCTGCCCCCTGATGGGGTTTCAACATCCATATGGTGGGCTCTTCATCCCCATGGAGGTCCGAACTGATCATCTCCCCATGTGTACCGATCCAAATGGTACCTGTCCATCGGGCATGATCTTTCACATCAAAGGCTACGCCCTCCATGGGCTCATCAGTTACCAGGATCATAGCAATGTTAATCACGTTTCATCATTAATATTATCAAACATATGCATAAGACCCTAATACATTAGTCAATAGCTCAAAGACATTATAAAAACCTACAATACATGATTGGAGAAAAAGACAAGACGTCCTATTGGGCTAGTATCCACAAGAAAGGGGAAGTTTCCAGGAAGGTTTAATACAAGCCATGTAAGTGAGGTGATGTGTCTAGGGGATGTCCAGACATGTGGGTGAAGTGAGAGCCAGGGATGCATGATGTTATCTGTGGGTGCCTTTGTAGAAGGCGAGCTGTACCATTCATGGATGCAATTTTTCCAAGCCCGTTCTTGCCTTTATTGTGTTCTTTTATTTGTTTTTTCTTCTTATTTTTCTTTTTATTCAAGGGCTAACCAGAGGACACTGCCTTGGTATGGTGACCAGAACTGACAGTGTTACCCACAAGCACTTTCACAGAGATGAGAAGGTTGGCTCGTGATGAGACTCCCTTTCCCTTGGCCATGCAACCAAAGGTCACTGCCCTGGCATGGTAACCAGATGGTGACAATGTCATACTGTTAGGTACCCATGAACCTAATAGGCTGGCTCGTGATGAGACCCCCTATCCTCTTGACTAGGTCTTGTTTATATCTTCCGGGTCCCTCTTGTTTCTTATTGAGAGGCTTTTTATTGCCTTCTTAGGGATCCCTGGGTGAAGCATCTCGGGGTTTTGTTTCTAGGCTTTTATCTTTTACCAGCTGCTTTTACCTTCTGGGCCTTTAGCCCCTTCTTCCCACGAGAAAAAGTGCAATCCTACAAACAAGTAAACCCAATGCCCGGACAATGGGAATGGGACAAGTGAGCGGGAGATAATGTGAAATAGTGGTGCTATGATGGGAGCAGACGATGGATTTTCAGAAATCCCCCCAGTGGCAAACCCGGACCTATGGGCACAAGCTTGCTAGGATACCCTGTCAATCTCCTAGAGCATGGTCAAGTGGGCTAATGTAAGATCCAAGTGATTGTTAGCGATAAAAGGAATCATATGCATATATTTAAAGGTTTTAATGATCAAAAGTGACACATACCATGATATCTGGACCAATTACCTCACGGAGCAAGAACCTCGTCTGATACAGGACCAAGCCAATGATAATGGATGTTGTTGCTGCTGACAAGATAAAGCTGATGGAAGAAGAAAAGGATGGGCCCTCCAGGGCCATGCTCAGGTCAATCCTGTTCTCGGTACTCCATATCTAGGACCTGTGGGCCTCGAGACATGATCTCCTGGTTATCCTTAAAAATCAGGGATAACAAGAACCTCACCATCTCTGGCATAACCTGTTGACCTTCTTGATCTCAACTAGAAGCATCAGTAACAAAAATAGGGCGGTAATGCCACCCCAACATATATAGATAAAAATAAAGGCTAAAATAACACAATCAATAAGGTGAGTGTGAAATCAAACTAACATGCAATGCAAATGGTATAATACATGAATGCAAAATGCCTACTTACCTGTGGAGTTAGGTTGTTGGTGGGTGGTAACGCTTGATGTGTAAAGAATTTAACGACAGCTTCAAGGCCTCTCCCTCCATGGTGCCCAGGTTGAAAGAGTTTGTACCTGCATGACTTATGATTTTATAAGGACCTGTCCATAAACTATCAAACTTCCTATGCATACCGGGTTTCTCCTTTCTTTTATCCCATAAAAGTATGAAATCTCCTTCAGCGAAGTTTCTTGCTTTAGCTTTATGGTCAATTTTTTTTTATCTTCTCCTAGTTTCTTTCCATCTAACCAAGGGATTTTCATCGAGTCTCATCTAACTCTATTAGCTGATTGATTCGTCCTTGGATCGCTTCACCATCCGTAGCATACTGCTGGGCGAAACAGAGGATGGGAATCTGGAGGTTCACAGGGAGTTTTGCCTCTAGTCCATATACCAACTCAAAAGGGGTCCTTCCTGTGGAGGTCTTCGTTGTTATTCGATCTACCCATACTGCATATTTGATTTTGCTATCCCAAGATTTCTTGTTTTCCCCCACGACCTTTTTCAAAATATTCATAAGGTTTTTATTGCTTGATTCTGCCAATCCGTTTCCTTGTGGATAGTAATTGGAGGAATGGGATAGGACAATGCCATATTTGAAGCAAAATTCAACTAGGGCATGTGAGCTAAAAGATTTGGCATTGTCTGTAGTGATTTTGGAAGGGATGCTGAACCTAGTTATGATATGTTCTTCCAAAAATTTCATGACTACTTCTTCGATGGATTTCTTTGTGGGAATGGATTCAACCCATCTGGTGAAATAGTTTGGGGCTGTTAAGATCCACCGGTAGCCATTACTCGAGTTATCCTTGAACTCACCAACGAAATCCAAACCCCACTGCTAAAAATGTGCCTCTATTACTACAAGCTTTAGGGGTTGTGCTGGGAGTTTCGGTTTACTTGAGAAGTATTGACAAGGATGACATGAACAGACATGTTGGTGGGTGTCAGAGAAAAGTGTCGGCCAATAATACCCAGCCCATACGATTTTGTGAGCAGTAGTGCGAGCTACAAAATGTTCACCACAGTACCCAGAGTGTAATTCCTCTAGCAACCTTTTTGCCTCTTCTTTGTTGAAACATCTAAGTATGATCCCATCGGGATTTATCCAACCAAGACCATCTTCGGTTAAACAGTATTTCATTGCCCTCAGCCTTAAATACCTTCTTTTGTAGTCTACTAAATGATCAGGACAAGATAAGTTCTTTAGATAATAGACAATATCAGAGTACCACTCATCATGTTTTAGTTCACTGACTACCACGTTTACCTATTCACTCTCGCCCTTTTGTATGGATTCTTGGTTGCTTTCGGTTAGAATTTGGGCCAAACCTTGTCCCTTTATTATTTTGGTGGGCTTTATTTCCAAGTTATATTCTTCGATTTTGGACACCCACTTTCCCCTAGTTCCCATGCAATCCTGCTGTGATAGGATATCTTTTACTGCTGGGTAAGGAACATAAGCCTTAATTTTTTTGTAGCTGATGTAATTTCTAAAGTGTTTGAGGGATTTTACCAAGGCATATGCTTGTTTCTCAGTGATAGTGTAATTCAATTCAGAATCTCTAAGGACCTTGCTCATAAAAGCTACAGGGTGTTCATATTCATCGACATCCTTTTGCATTAGAACACTTGCAATGGTATCCTGGGAGGCAAAGGAGAAAATGATAAAGTCCTTTGAGAAGTCAGGGCTGATCAAGATAGGGGCTTGGGAGATGGCATATTTTATATCCTCGAAAGATTTGATGGATTTGTCATCCCATCTGAAAGCAACATCCTTTTTTAACAAAGCACTCATGGGTTTTATCCTTTCGGCAAAGTTTAGAACAAATCCTCGAATGAAATTGATCTTTCCGAAAAAGGATTGTAAGGATTTTTTGTTGATTGGGGTACGGACATCTCTTATTGATTGAACCCTCTTTGGATCAATGGAGACCCCCCCTTTTGAGTCCACGTGACCCAAAATTTTTCCCTCGTCAACCCCAAAAATAGACTTCTTGGGGTTTAGAGAGATGCCATACTTCCTACATCGTTCGAACACAATCCCGAGGTGTGAAAGGTGGTCTTTTCTATCCTTTGATACAACAGTGAGGTCGTCTTGGTAGATCTCTATGATTTTCTGTATAAGATCCTTGAAGGAAAATTTCATTTCTCTTTGAAAGGTAGCACCGACGTTCATAAGGCCAAATGACATCCTTAAGTACATGAAGGTTCCCCAAGGTGTGGTAAATATCGTTTTAAGCTGGTCTTCTCTTTTGAGCAGGACTTGGTTGTATCCGGAAAAACCATCCAACATGGACATCATCCCTACCTCCGTAACCCTTTGAAGCAGATGTTCCATGTTCGGGAGAGGGTAGTTGTCTTTCAAGGATGACTGGTTGAGATTGCGAAAATAAACACATAAGCGTATTTCACCGGTCTTCTTTCAGACAACTACCAAGTTTGACATCCAAGAAGAATATCCGATAGGAGTTATGATACCAACGTCAACCATTTTCTGGAGTTCTTTCTGTATCTGGCTTGTTAGTTTTGGATTGATATGTCTTAGTTTTTGCCGGAAAGGTTTGGCTCCATCTATCAAGGGTATGGTGTGTTGGATGACATCTCCTCTATAAGATTTCAACTCATCATAGTTCCAAGAAAAGGTATCTTTAAATTCTCAGATGAGTGCTAGTATTTTCGACCTTTCCTTTTCATTGGTGCCCTTCCCTATCTTGACCATCCTTGGATCTATCCTTGTACCAATGTTGAATTCTAGGGCTTCGTCTGCTTGTTTATTGTGTCTTCTTCCTTTGAAGACATCATGTCGGTCAAAGAGACTTTCCAAAGGAACACAACCTTTGGGTAAGGTGTTGTTTTGCAGGTTTATAACCTCCAAATTCATGGAGTTAGCCAGAAAGTTAATTTGTGAATCTGTGAATTCTTTGTTGTTTTCCATGAACTTGACGATTTGGTCGTCATCTTCAAAGAGTTGCCAATGCTCCAAGTTATCGGAAACAGAGGGTCTAAATAGGACCTCCATCTTGCACAAATCATGAAGTGGTCCCTCATAGGGTTGTAGGGTGGAAGCAGAAACGGCCAAGGCATATGCCATGTGATTATCCTCTCGAGGAATGGCTTCAAGCAATACTATTTTAAAGTATTTTGAAAGGGACTGAGCCAAGTCTCGGTATTTTTTCAATTTCTGATTTTTTGTATCAAATTTCATCATGACTTGTGATACTATGAGGTTCGGATCTCCCTTTCCCCTTAGGTATTTAACTCCTTTGTCAATTGCTAAGTTTAGACCCAGGATTAGAGCCTCATACTCAACGATATTATTTGTGCAATGGTATTCTATCCTATACGAGTGGTAGAAATCTTCGCCGGAAGGGGCCGTCAAAACAATTCCAGCGCATGACCCAGAACTTGAGTGAGATCCATCAGATTCCAAAGTCCAAATTCCCTCAGATTCTTCAATGGTGTCAATATTCAACTTCCCTTCTTGGACAAGCCAATTGTTGATGTCATCGTCAATGCACAAGAGTTGGTCACTTAAATCATCATGGGTTTCAACTGGAGTGCCCATGAAGGGTTCACTGTGGAGGGTGAAGAATCCTCCTTCGGGATGAGGGATGGTTGCCTTAGATAACTGTTCATAAAAACTTCCTGCTAATTGCTTTATGAGGTCCTTGTGAAGGACAATACCGAAACTGTTCAAGGCATCCACGATGATCACATCTATAAAGAAAGGGGCGCTCGGGCAGGATTCAAAGGCAACTTCTAGATCTTTAATGATTCCCTTTGCAAAACCACCTCCGGTATTTGGTCGTGAAAGGCTCAAACCCAATTGATGCATGATTTTCTCCGTCATAATGTTGATTGTAGCATTTGGATGTAAAACACAGTTACGGAGTAGGGATCTATTGACTTGGAGAGTGGCGTAGAAAGGTGGCGTCTTACTACTTTTTGAACTAGCGTTGTCTACCTGGTGGATAAAGATAGGAAACTCTTCAAGAGGGTCATGCTCAAAGGTTTGTGGTAGAGAAATTTCAATCTCTTGCTCCTTGTCCTGGGAAGGTTCAACTTCTAAGGGAAAATCCTGAAGAAGGGTATCATGTACATGCGTATGGGAAAAACTCCATTTTCTCTTAGGAGGTGTGAGTTCAACTTGAAGTATTTCTGGGAGCTTAGGTTCAGTGACTAACTCATCACCAGGATCCAACAGGTCATCATTGCGTGAGAGGTTAACTTGACAGATGTAGTCCTCGAAATCAATATTCCTCTCAATATGATAACCTAGATCTTGTGCTTCTTCTAGGGTTGAAGGTGACAGGTCCCTGAGGGTGAACTGTAAAATTCCTTCTAAGGAGTTTAAGTAGTGTTCGAGGACAACTTCTTCTGAATTTAGTTTTGGTCGAACCTTTTTGAGGAGAAGGTTGAACCTATCACTGAAATCCCTAACGCCCTCACAAGAACCTCTGTAGATGTCAAGGTATTGGGAAAAAAAATATTGCATGTGTTCATTATTACACCACCTTATTTTGAAAGCCTTCTCCAGCTCTTTGGGATTTCTTATGCTTCCTTTCAGGCAAACATTTATCCAAGTCTTAGCATCCCCTACAAGAGACATTGTGAAAAGTCTCATAAAGACATCCGAGTGTTCTTGATTGGTTTGATGAAAATCAAAGCTATCACAAAATTGGGCCCAATGCGAATTAAAGGAAAGTCCTTTTCCTGAGAAAAGTGGCAACCAAGAATTTGCATCTTCGGGCAAGTCATGTAATCCACCTTGGGTGTTACTTAGGTCAAAACAGTCGAAAGTTTATGAGTGAGACCATTTGTGTGGATCAGGCGGAGGGGTAGGGTTTGAAAGGGTGATAGTTGCCATAGTAGAGGGGTTTGAGTATTTTCGCCCGCTACGGGTTGTCATCGGTGGAGTCGCAAGATAGTTTGTTTGAAACTATCAAAGAAAAGGGAAAACACCCTAGTGGAGTCACCAGGTAAGCTTGTAAGATAAAGGCTCTAGAGGCAAGGCTTACCAAAAAAGTGTCGTCTGAAGAAGGTTTGACTCAGTGTTCCCTGACAATGACGCCAAAATGTTATCGCGTAGTTTGTAGTTAGGATAAAAGGCTTGAGTCTTGTATGTCAAACTGGCATAACAGGAACCTATCCCACCCAATGTCACCACAATGGGAAGGTTCTTTCTATTTAGGGAGGTGAGGCCCAGGGGAGACGTCCTCGGTGACCCGGGGTTTTGAAGAGACAAGAGGATAATAAGTCAAGGATAAGTTTCCCCCTTTCACAAGTCACCACCAATCAGATAGTCCGGCCAAAGGCCAATTTGAAGTAAACCCGCAAAGAAGTATACCTTCCTGGAACAAAGCAACAACAAACTGATATATGAAAACTATATCTCAATGGGGTTAGTACTTCATATAATAGATGACTATCTGAATAACATATAAGTAATTGGCAATAAATGTTGACGAAGTCAATGTTTATCTATAGCAATGAAAATTATAACACTTCACCAATAAATATTGAAACAATATGGCATTCAATGTAACCAATCAATACTTCATTGAATAAATGCCTTAACCATTATTCAATTGCTCATAAACAAAACGATGCTGCACTAATGATGTAATACCATGAGATGACGACCACAATTAGGGTTAATAGGGTTAGCTCTTAGACTAGGGTTAGTAGTTAGGGTTTCAATTCAAAGGGTTTGAGAGTGTTGTAATCAAGTTTCACTTCAATGCTGGAGGACTTTAGATTGCCTTAGGGTTTAATGGAGTCAAAAGTGAAGGATGCGGGAGTTGAAGGAGGAAAATATTAAGGACTAGAGGGAGAAGTTTTGAGGTGTTGCTAAAGCAAGGCCTCAAAATCAAAACCCTAGGGGAGAGAGGCTCACTCCAGTGTTGCTACAGCAAGGCATCATGCTCTCTCCTCCTTCCTGGAAAAACGGCTAGCTCAAGAATAAAGCATACAACCAAAACAAGAGGGTTTGATGAGACAAGGTGTTGCTACAACAAGGCCTTTCAACAAACCCTAGAAAGAGTACAGCCCTAGTGTAGTAGACCTAGGCCAGGGATGTCTCACTCTTCTTGGCTTCTAGATAGTATGGCTAGCAACATAAGAAGGGAAGAGAGTGTAGCAATGGCTAGGCTCTCTCCTTCTTGAATGGATGAAAATTTCTCTATCAGGGGACATGAGACAAGGACCTACTTGTGTGCTTGTCACCTAGAGTTTTGATTCAACAATATTCATAAACATATGCAAGAAATTAAACTACAACCATTCATTAAGAATTTTTGCAGAATAATACTTACAATTCACCAAGAAATAACCATGCAAACCCTAGTTGTAACACCTTCCTTCAAGAGAAACACCATAAAATGCCAAAAATGTCTTCCTTCAACAAGTGCGCCTCACTAAATCAACCAAATACCCAAGAGAGGGCGCAAATTTCAGACCTCACTAATGAGTGAGTGAAAGATGATGAAAAAATGAAGGAGAAAATGTAACAACCCTAAGTAATTAATCAATTGTCATGATTTAAATAATTGTTTAATGTATATTAGTTAATTAATTAATTAATTAATTGTCCTGATTTAATATTTGTTTAATGTATATTTGTTAGTTCAATTAATTAATTAATTTCATGATTAAATATTTGGTTAATGAATTTGAGTTTAATAAATTATTAATTTATTAAATGGAGACTTAATGTATCGGATGATTGAACCATTAAAGAGAAATGGGATAAGGTGGATGACACTTAATGGAGAGATAAGCTGGGTGAGACTTAATGAAGGTAGAAGGCAGTGAATGAGAGAGGGGGAAAGGAGGATAAGAGAAGGGAAAAACACTCGAGAAGGGACTTTTGTTTTGGGAGAGCATCATTTTTCAGAGGAGAGGATTGTATTGCTAGTTTGGGATTGGAGTAGCTTGTTGAAGGATGGTACTATTGGTTTTTGCTTGAGGAACTTATTGGAGTTTGGTGGACTGAGACATGGGGCACCTGTTTCTGGGAGTTTTGGGCTCGGGGGCCAGGAATCCTTATGGAATCCTGGAGCTAGGGAGTCAGAGAGGCTATGTTCCTAGCTGGCTGGGAGGAAAAGATTCAGTTTTGGGCATAGCAGCTTGGGCAGAGTTTCAACTTCATCTTGGATAGACAGAGTTGGGGACACAATATCACTTGAGAGGTATTTATGTTCATTATTATGGAATGTTCATTATCATTATGATGGTTCCTTATTTTACTATGTTGTGTATGTTATTTATATCATGCTGCTCATTTTGAATTTTGCTGAACCATTAACTGTTATTTTGCTGAATATAGAACTGTAAAGAAATTATGATAGAAAATTTATGTTTAAATTTATGAAATTTTAGGTTTTGTTAGATAGGACCCTACACATGGTATCATAGATTTAGTTTGAAATTTGGGACCAAAGGCCCACCTACCCACCCATCCTCTTGACTCTGGGAAGAAAGCTATGCTATGTGTCTTGTAAACAACCCTGAAACTCTCTAAAAAAAAAAAAAACTCTAAAACTTGTTGACCTGTACAATGAAATCCATGAAAGGGGTTATGCAACAGAAATGGTTTGACACACATCAACACTCTGTATATAGAAAATATAAGGGAGTATGTACATAAATGTATACAAATCTGGGCCAAGCTCCACCTCCACCTAACCTGCAAGCCAAAAAACAAAAACCAACAAATTTTTACACTTGTTTTTAAATAAATAGATTTATGTATATATTAATATATATATAGAAGAAATAAAATAAATATGTATATATGTATAATAAATAAAAGAGTGGTGTGTGCTCAAGTTTTCATCCTAAGCTAGTTTTATTTAACACCAAATCTAGCAAATATGCCAAACTCCCAGTCCACATGTCAAAGTGCAAGTCAACACATAAGTTACCAAAGCCCAACGCAAGCGCCATATAAAATGGTGGGTGATTGCAAGTGTTCTTAACCATCGGGCCCTGCTATCAAATTACAAGTCAACACACCTTTCAAACAATACACAGCCAGTGCTCAAAGCACCCAGGATGAGACCAAACATTTCATATCACATACCAATTTTAGCACCGAATTCCATAAGCCACTCAACATACCAATGCAAGCTTAGCGCAACTACCATTCCACAAGCCATAATACATGTCCAACTATCTAATAAACAATGCAAAGCCCAACGCTAAGCCCACGAGACCATGCCACACAACTCATTAAGCATCAATGCACATATCTAAGCACCAACGCAGAAGGCACCATGAGGAGAAGAGCCCACAAGGGGAGACTACATTCCAGTGCTATAAAAGGTCAAAAATAATAATAATATATAAAACAAGTGAATGCAAAATAAAATAAAATTAGGATTATATAATATTGAACCTAATCTCTATGTATACGGCCGATACAAGTGTACCAAATCATAAAAGAACACCCAAATAAGACGCCGAAGGAAAGCCAAATAGGCCGCAGGTTCAAAATTTGTTATATTCCTCCTCTGCAGGAATCGAATCCAAGAGATTTTTAAGAACACAACAACTTACACTCTACACGCTAGTGTTACACGTCAAAATTATTCAACTGGATAAGTGTCGCATGTTCCTCTCAATTGTCATAAGTGTCGCATCTTCCTTACAACTTTCGCAAGTGTCGCAAGTTGTTCACAAGTGTCGCAAACGTTGTTCAAGAATACTGCCATAAGGACGACACTAAGGAGGCACTTAAAACATCTCATACACTTGATTTGGAGAAGGGCAACTGGTTAACTGAAGTCAAGGAACTATTAACACCTGAGAAGAGATCTTAAACAAAGGTTCTGAGGGTGAGTGCTCCCCTACATCAGCCTTAGGAGCGCTGGCGCTCCCCTATAAGGCCTCAGGGAGCGTTATAACGCTTGTCTGCCCCTCTGAAGGAGCGTTATCCACCTTTGGAGCGCTGGCGCTTCCCTCAAGCTTCCTAGGGAGTGCTACAATGCTCTGATGCCCCTTTTGAGGGAGCACTGCCTAATCTGAGGCAGTAGTTGGCCCGTTGAGGAGAATAAGGGGAGGATATTTCAAGTTTAGAATGCAGTTGCATTTGAATTCTTGGTTCCATTAGGATATCCCTGATCTAAGGAGGAAGTTCCTCAACTTGTTCTAAAGATAATTCAAGAGGTTAAGCTCCTCTTAACCTATATAAGAAAGCTCTATGATGGTGAAAAAGGGGGAAGAATTGCTAGCATGAAACCTATGATCTCATAGGAAACACACAGTCAGCCAAAGGAGAGTGATCAGTGAAGCTGCTGTCATCTAGGTTGTGGATCTTTCGAGCAAGGGTTAGACGAAGGGGACTTGACGAAGCTGTCGCATTCGCATCTACGATTGTAAGTACTACTGTTGTTATTCTCATTAATATGACACGCTTGGCCTGTTTCTTTCTAGTTTGTGTCTGATGTTACATGAAGTTATCATTGATAGATAGATCTGTTTTCAAGCTAATATCAATAGAGGAGGAAGTGGTCGTATCTTGTTTGTCTACAGGACTCAGCGAGGAGCAAAGGATCGGAGCTCAACTCGGAGCGTGTTGGGACAAACGTCGATAAAGAGGTACTTCTGTTCTCCTTCCTTCTCATGTGTTAGTTTGTTTATATTTGAAAGGAAGTCAGTGTCCACATTAAGCATTTTCTGTCTTAGAGTTAAGGTCAAGCTCTTTGAGGCAATCTACATGTCCGCAGGGAGATTTTCCTACAATAGAAACTGGCGACTCCACTGGGGAGATAGCCTCAAATAAAAAATTCTTGTTTTGATTTCTCCTCATTGACCTTGTTCTACCCCCTGATTGTTTCAAACCTGGTTCACTCCTCTTTTGATTGGTTTCATGAGCTGATTGGCTCCCTACCCCATCATACTCAGCCTAATTGTCGAGATTGAATTACAATTTTTGGATTTTTGACACCTTTGGGAGTTTTTTGAACCTAGCCCCCCTGTCCTTGTGTTCACAGAGCCCCAGCGCTCCCTAATAGCCTTACACAGAGCGCTATAATGCTCCTTGTCCTTGACAACAGAGCGCCAACCCTCCTTTGGCCAATAAACCTTCCAGAATTGTTTTTTCAGGGTTTTTCCTCTGTGTCTCTCTTGCTGGGTAACCTTGTGAGTCAATCCTTCTTCTTTCCATCTTGGACATCTGTCTTTTTCTTGAAGAACAAACATATTGCTGTTTGGATTTTGTAGCCTTCTTCACTATTGTTGTTGAGTTTTTCTGCCATTTGGAGTTTGAAACCCATGCATTATCTTTCTCTCCTCGTTGACTGAATGGAAAATTCTAGTGAAGGTCATCAAAGGTCTACATATCTTTTCATTTGGTTTTAGTTAAGATCATTGTTCTTCGACTTTTTCTTTTGGGTGTGAAGTTTGATTTCTCTTTGATTGTTTCTTTTCTTTCGCTTGTTGTTTTGATCACAACGAGAGGGTGTATTGTTTGTATGATTCTTTCTCGTGTTGGTCTGATTTTCATTCATCCAAGAAGATAATTAGCAAGACGAGCATTGTGTTGAATTAATCATTATTCATATGCAAACAATAAAAATCATCTTCATGATTGATTGTGCATGTTAGAAGGCATCTCAAAAGTTTTAGCATCACATCAGGATTTGATTGAAGAAAATTTGTTTGAAGACACTCCTTATTAGTGCTTGTTAGTGAAAAGAACTCTCTCTCTCTCCCTTAGATAGATGTTCATCGAAAAGAAATGATTGCTTATCATATTTGATGCATTTTTGGGACTGAGTCATAATTCCATTTGTTTCACTTCCATGCACCCCTTTTTGCGTAAAGAACAGCTATAGAATCAACGCTAATTAAAAATTATTTAGAACTTTTTCTCTTCTAGGATCCTCCACCAACAGTAGACTAGGCTTAGTACTTTGGATTAGGCTGTGATCATAACTCTCCAAAGTTTCCAAAACAAACAGTAGCATCCTGAGTTAGGGAGAGTCAAATCCAATCATCGTATAAGTCTGCTTGGGATCCCCCTCTCACACATGGGTTATGCACGAGGTCACATTCGGGTGAGTTACGGAGATTATCCCTTCATGGTTCAACTGATTTTGGTGGTCAGATCGTATTATGGGGGTCGCTTCAAGGTAAATCCACAATTACTGCGTGGAAGCCTTTTAGTTGATTTCGGGCTCGATACCCTGCCCGTACGTTTGGATCAGACTGTCGACTGTTCCTGCCCAAGGGATGACTATGAATTGGTAACCTTAGTGGCCATAATATTTAGGGTCTTACACAAGGTGACAGTGAAGGGAAGTCTCACTGTACCTGGAGAAGACATTGGTCAAACTCACTTGGGCTCCTTGGAGGGTAAATCCACAATTACTGTGTGGAATCTTGCACCAAGGTGTAAGTCTGTTAAGCAGGTCACCATTGTAACTGTTCCACCCTATCCCCGCCCCTTCTGGACTTGATCACGCGACGTTGGATTTCATCACCAACTAGTACGGTCATCAAAAGAAGGTTCTGTTTGCTTGGTTGCGATTCTTAGATTTCTATTAGCGTATGTTGTTTCTTTTTGGTAGTTGGCCATAGATTTTTTTCACCGACTCTTTTTCGCCAACATCGACCCTCCATGCCGTTCGCGGAGGCTACAAGGACTTACTCTAGAAAATATGGAAGGAAACACCCCTTTACCCCCTCATTCTACGGAGGAATCTCCTCAACAGAGCGAGGTTCAAAACACTGCAACTCCCCAGGAAGAAGTTCCCACTCCTTTGGAGAATTTTCGGATTGTTTCAGAGTCTCCAGAATCTTTCTGCATTCTGGAGGGATATGAACGACGTGTCCTCCAACTGAATCCCGCTGGTGAATTTGTTGTCGTCAATCCTTCTGACATCCCGACTGGGTCTCATCAAAACCCTTTATCCGATGACCCTTTTTGGATCGCAGACATTGTTCAAAGTCCACCGCGCATGGTGCAAGATCTTTATGGAACAGGGATGGGTGCTGACGCACCCATTTCTTACATGGTACCCCTAAACCATTTTACCGGTACCACCCTTTTCACGGCTACACCGCCCGTTGGTCCGAGCACATCGTCCATTGGCCCAAGGTCTACTCTCCCCCTCCAGACGACCCATTCTACCATGGTCCCTCACATTCTGACTATTCCCGCCGGTAACGCAGTGGTTAATCAAGCTGCGATTGGCACACCTGTAACACCAAGACCTACATCATCACTCCCTTTTGGGTACAGAGCACTGAATACCCCCACTACTGCTGCTACCCAAGTTATACCGGGAAGTTCCATACCTATCCAACAACCCGGAGGGACCGGTCTTGGTGGTCCTAATCTGCTCGGCGGCACCGGTCAGTCATTTACGTCTGGTTTTCAAATTCCGGGAACTCTCCCTCAAGTTGGGGGGCATCCTCCCACCGGAGGAAAAATTCCATTTGGAGGGTACCCTCATGTTGGGGGGCAGCCTCAATCCGGAGTCTACCATCAACCACACGGACAAAATGTGTCTGCCACACCTAATCCGTGGAACGTCCCTTTTCTAGGAAACCCACAGTTCTCGGTGGGACACAATTCTCAAACTCCGCAACAACCTCCTTATGGACAAACCCCAAATCCAGCTTATAATCCTCAAAACCCATCCAATTATCCTCCGCTCGCAAATACTTCTCAAAACATCTCAAATCCTACGTACCCTAGTCACTAACCTCATACGAGAGGGCCCATTAGTTACAATTATCCACATAACCCAGTGATTGGCCCCACTAGTGTCCCCATGCCACACCAACATTACCCACAGGTTAACCGACAACTACCTTTTCTAGCTACCCTGGATCTTCCAGACTTGTCTTGGTTAACGAATGATCCTATTTATCATTCTTCGTTTTGGCCAGCTATTCTAGCTAAACTTCCTTCTGATATCCCAAAATTCGACGGAAAGTCCGGAGAAGACCCAACCAACCACGTAATGAATTTCCATTTGTGGTGTTAATCCAACTCCCTCATTGACGATTCTATACGCTTGCGGCTTTTCCAACAAACGCTTATGGGTTCCGCGGAGAAATGGTATATTGAACTGCCACGCGCATCTTTTCATGATTTCAACTTCCTCACCATGTCCTTCCTCACACACTTCCAACTACCCATTCGATACGAGACGGGTACTGAACTATTAACCTCCCTTCATCAGACAACTTCTGTACATATCTCCGATCATATTCATGAATGGAGACGACGACGAAGGCTAATCAAAGCAGTCATTCTTGACCAATTGTTAGCGGAATGGTTCACTAAATCATTGTTACCCCATATCGCTCGTGATGTTGCCAGGGGTGGCGTGGTCACTGAGGAAGAAGCTATTTCCCGAGATCAGTACTTAGACTTAGTCTATTCACAGTCTGGTACTTTGTACGAGTTGATACCGAATGCTACCCGTGCCACTAATGATCCATCCAAACCATCGTCTGCTTCCCACGCGGATGGAGTTATTGGCTCCGTCAAAACACAATCTACTACCCAGTCGACTGGAACGATTCAACGACCCGCTTCAACGGTCGCTCCTAGCCCGAATGTACCCTCTTCTACCCCCCCTCAAACTCAGGTCTCTGAGGTGAATGCGGTCCAATCAACCCCTTCACAACAACATGGGGGAAAGAAGAAAGTGAGAAATAAACCAAAGAGAAACAATAACAACGATCAACCGAAAAATCAACCGCAAACCCCTGCAGCCGGAAAACAACCACAACGAAAACCGAAATTCCCATGTCTCATCTGTGGTGATGATCACTACACCTGAGACTGTCCACATCGCGATGAAGTGGCCAAACTTTTCAAGGGAAATTCACAACCCTCTGTGCTTACTCAGCCTTTTCCACAACAACAATCTTTGGTTGCTCAAACCCCCACCATAGGGGGCAGTTCCAACCAACCCCATGATGAGGCCTCGACAAGTGCCCACATTTACATGTTTAACGGGGTTAATCTAACCACTCGCTCTGCGACATATGACATGCTAGTTAAACCTGATAAGCCGAAGACTGCTAACGGTTCTTCGCCGAACCCGTTACCATCCGTTGTTAATCCTCCGTCTGTTAGCCCTCCATCTGGGCCACTTCAGATTGAAAAAACTTCGTTTGACTCTATCTTACGCCCTCCTAAGAGCAACATCCAGAAATCTACCTTCAATCCTAATTCATGGGATGCCCAAAATTACAATATTGTAGAAGATTTGGCGCAAGCCCCGTGTTCTATGTCCGCCTTGGAAGTTCTACAACACTGTCCCAACCAATGTAGAACGCTCTTAGATACTATCGACGCTTTTGATCCTGAGTCATCAAACAACCTCACGTTTAATCTGGACGACCATCAACCATGACTCTCCCACCAACTAACTTTCCAAATCGATGTTGTTGTTCACAATCAACAAATCCACCGAACTATCCTGGATGAGGGAGACTCTACCTATGTCATGTCTCTAGCCTGTTGGAAAGGCTTAAAATCACCTGCCCTTAACAACTCCCCTACGATGTTGTGCGCTTTCGATGGACGAGGTTTTCATCCTCATGGGTTATTACAATCCCTAGCCGTTCAATTGGGCGACAAAACTGTTACCGTTGATGTCGAGGTGGTCGATGCTCCCCTCGATTACAACCTATTACTCGGAAGAAGTTGGTTCTATGCTATGACTGTCGTCGCCTCGTCGGTGTTTCGATGTGTACAATTCCCCCATCAAGGCAAAATTATCACCGTCGATCAGCTTGATTTCTGTACACCCGACGCTCGCATCCCTGCCACCAACAACATTCCCTTTTTGGGAGACCACCCAGTTATGTATGAAAGCGTTGGTGTTGGCTTATTGAAAGATTCTAGCCTTATGGGTACTTTCCCTACACCACTTCCACCTACCGCACATCATATTGCCATCGCCAATATGATCTCGACTATGCCTTATCAATCCTTGGAATCATCTGATCCTTGGATTGTACCTAGTCCTTTGGAATTCGATGTGCTCAGTGACACTATGCCACTTAGCCCAGCCGAGGCCGCATATGTAGCTATTCAATCTGCCTTTCCCTCTCCAAACAACCCACATTTATTGGCACCTGATGCCTACTCGATGCCCTCATGGTTGGATTCCCTATCATCTGTCGTCGAATACATTTCCAAAATTTTCCCTTCTGACGAATCGATTATGGAAATGCTCAGCATCGACGATTTACCTTGGGATGATAACCATCATCGATCCTCTTTTCTTTCGCCTTTGGAAGAAATTCGTCAAGACATACGCTCTGTCTTCCCTCCCGATGTTACCAATGCTTCGCAATATTCTATCCTCACACAAGATACTCTTTCTGAGGGGAATATGGGTAACATCTCCACTACGATCGTTATTGATATTTCGATCAAAGAAGGTGTCCTGGAAAACATTAAACTTGGTGCTAATTGCACACCCGAGGAAGTGGTTTCTTACACCGCTTTGTTTAAGGAATTCCGCGATGTCTTCACATGGAGCTATGAGGAGATGCCAGGGATCGAACCTTCAATCGTCGTACACAAAATCAAAACTTACCCTGACGCGAAACCTGTTCAACAAAAGCTTCGCCTGGTTCATCCCAAGAAAATCGCAGCTATAAAGGGAGAAGTTGAAAAACTTCTAAAATCTGGCTTCATCTATCCCGTCCCTTTGACAGAATGGGTCTCCAACCTTGTTCCGGTTGCCAAAAAACACGGGACCATCCGTGTTTGTGTGGATTATCGAGATCTCAACAAAGCTTGTCCTAAGGACAACTACCCTATGCCCTTCATCGACCAAATCATCGATAATTGCGCGGGGAGCGTAATCTTCTCTTTCATGGATGGATTTTCTGGGTATAACCAGATTGAAATCTTACTTGCTGATTAAGATAAGACAGCCTTTATCTGCCCATGGGGGACTTTCTCCTATCGAAAGTTACCATTTGGCCTAAAAAACGCTAGTGCTACTTTCCAGCGGGCCATGTCGTACGCTTTTCACGATATCAAGCATATCGTAGAGCCTTACCTCGACGATTTACCCGCCCACTCATCCAATCGATCCGATCACATCGATCACTTGCGGGCGATTTTTCTTCGATGTCGGTTCTACCGTATTCGCTTGATCCCCCACAAGTGCATTTTCGCTGTCGAATCCGGTCGACTCCTCGGTTTCATTGTCTCCAAAGACGGGATCCGGGTGGATCCCTTAAATATCAAGGCCATTCTAGCCTTACCCCCACCTACCAATTTGACCCAACTCCAGAGTTTGCAAGGCAAAGCAAACTTCCTTCGCTGTTTCATCTGCAACTACGCCGAGATAACTAAAGGATTCATGTGGTTACTGCAGAAAAACATCCCTTTCATTTGGGATGACACTTCCCAACGTTCATTCGATGCTCTCAAGCACGCCTTGACCCACGCTCCCTTGTTACACCCTCCAGAGTACACAAAGGACTATATCCTTTACTTGGCCGCCTCCACTTCCACTATTGCGATGGTGTTAGTTCAGGAGGACCCTAATGGCGAAGAACATGTGATTTATTATCTGAGCAAGAGTCTAT
This sequence comes from Picea engelmannii, assembly GCA_009831015.1. Classification (NCBI taxonomy): domain Eukaryota; kingdom Viridiplantae; phylum Streptophyta; class Pinopsida; order Pinales; family Pinaceae; genus Picea; species Picea engelmannii. The sequence goes on along the minus strand of ML837161.1, from coordinate 16,833 downwards.
CTGGACCCGAACTCCGATATTCGCATGTCGAGAAACTGGCTCTGGCAGCCGTCATCGCTGTCCAGAGATTTCGCCATTACATCTTATTACGCACCACCACGGTGATCGCAGACTCCAACCCCATGTACCATGTCTTGACGCGTCAAGTACTTGGGGGAAAATATTCAAAATGGATCGTCATTCTTCAAGAATTCAATCTTGAGTTTACGAAGGCTAAAGCCAAAAAATCCCTGGTGTTTGCAGAGCTTATCTGTGCTCTCCCTCCTGCCGATGAAAACATTGAACCTAGATATTCTCTCCCCGATGAATCTCTCTTCCTCATAAACACCTCCAATCCTTGGTACGGAGACATTCTCCTCTACCTTCAAACCCAACTTTTTCAGCCCAACATCCCTCGCGAAGAGCGTCGACGCATTCGTCACCACTCTCGCCATTATCTAATCATCGACGACACCTTGTATCACCGTGGTATTGACACCATCCTTCGACGATGTCTGATTCACGAGGAGGCTGAACGTGTGTTGAAAAATTGTCACCTTGGCGCCTGTGGTGGTCACCTTTCCGGTATGGCCACATCCAAAAAAAATCATACGTGCCGGCTACTTTTGGCCCTCGATTTTCAAATATTGCATCAAGGCCATCAAAAAATGCCCACCCTGCCAAGTCTTTAACAAGAAGGCACGCACCCACCCTACTGCGCTGCACCCCATTATCGCCATCGGCCCCTTTGCTAAGTGGGGAATCGATTTCATGCAGTGTAAGCCTACCTTAGCCGGGGGGCACGGTTACATCATCGTCGCCGTCGACTACTTCACCAAATGGGTTGAGGCTATGCCTACCTTCCTGAACGATGGTTGTACTGCAGCTCTGTTTCTTTTCGACCATATCATAACTTGTTTTGGTGTACCACGTGCCATTGTCACTGATCATGGTGCACACTTCAAAAACCAGATGATGAGCGAATTACATGTCAAATTGGGTTTTCTCCATGAAAACTCATCCCCTTACTACCCTCAGGCTAACGGACAAGTTGAGGCCATCAACAAAGTCCTAAAAACCATGATCCAACGCATGGTAGGGGAAAACAAGACATCGTGGCATTTACAAATTTTCTCTGCTCTCTGGGCGTATCGCACTTCGGTGAAAACCTCAACTGGATTCACTCCTTTTCAGTTGGTCTATGGCATTGAAGCCATTCTACCAATCGAGTGTGAGATTCCATCACTCAAACTGAAAGTAGAACTCCTGCCCCATACTTCTGCTGAAGAAGAATGATTCTTGTATTTATCCAAGCTGGACGAAACACGTCGTGATGCTGCTCTCGTTAATGAGGCACATCAAAAACAAATTAAGAATCAATACGAAAAATCCGTCCACCCTCGGACTTTTGCAGAAGGGGACTTAGTCCTCGTTTATGACCAAGCTCACGATAAATTGGGGACATAAAAGTTAGAACCTATGTGGCACGGTCCTTACATCGTGAAGCGTGTTCTACACAAAGGCGCTTACGAACTAGTAGATAATGATGGAATTTCCCTGGGAGAGCCCTGAAACAGGCTTTACCTTAAAAAGTACTATGCCTAGATCACCTAGCATATGTACTTTGTACATTATTGTATTTTAGTTTGGTGTGTCTATTTCTTTCGCGCGCTCGAGTCTTTACCTTTGCCACTCATGACTGTGCTTGTGTTTTCATGTGCAAATGACATCTTCCTTTCCTATATTTTTCGGGTTCGCGGATGGCGCTAGTCGACATACCCAGGACATTGCTTCGATAGCATGGGTTATTTACCAATTTGACGAGGTGGTGAGTTTAGGAGGTATCTGCTTAGGACCAGCAACCAACAATATGGCAGAATATCATGATGTCATTGCACTGTTGACCCAAGCCTCCTCTCTAGGTATCTCTCGTATCATTATTTACTTAGACTCCCAATTCGTGGTCTATCAACTCAACCGTATCTATGCTATCTGTAGTTCTATCCTGCTATGTCTCCACTTACAAGTTCTCCGTCTTGAACGAATGTTCGATTACATTGAATATAGACACATTCCAAGAGAACTTAATAGTGTTTAGGATTCGTTAGCTAATTATATCATGGATCGGTATCTTGCCCACATTTAAGAGTTAAGGAAAGAAAAACTGTACATTACATGTAAATTAAAACACATCACAGACATCATCATGTACAAATCATTGGCATTGTAAAAACTCGAAATTGTATATATATATATGGCGTGACTGAAATATTTGGATTACATCAAAAAGTATGTAGAAGAGCAAAATATTGGGTATTTCCACCCATACAACGTCGCCTGACAAGGCATACAAAAATATGATCACCGGAGAGACTCTAATCTCCCCGCACTACATTGTGCTGCGAGTAACACATCACCACGTGCACTACGCGCCTCAATAGAGAATTGATATTCTCTGGTACTCCCACAGTGTGCCTCTGTAGATGTAAAGGCACTTCTCCCCTCCATAAAGGAGGAATGCACATCGTGAGGCCTTGGAGGTTTCTCTCAACCTCCCAGAGACCTATCACTGGTACTGTCGGATCTGCTGCAACCAGAATGCCCCTGCAACGTCCTGGTACCGTTATATCGGCTGGGCACACTGCTCCGTTGTCTGTATTTTGAAAACAATACATCTGTTAAAACTCTTCTACATACCCAAAAAAATATATATACATTAAAAAATAAAAAAAAACAAACTAGACAAGGTATGGTTCAGTCTCTTACCTGACACATCCCAGTCTTCCCCCGCGGGAAAAATCAAATCCATGCTCCCGCGGAAATCTACCTCAGCATAAGGGAAGTCCTCTATCCAAAGATACTGCTGTCTCAGCCAGGCAAATAAATCGCTAGTGAAACGGAACTCTGACTCCGATACTAGCCTTGGAGACAGACTAGTCCACCTCTCCATCCTCAGTTCATCCACTGGTCGCACCGCCAGTGCTATCTGAGGCTGCATCTGGGGGATGTGCTCTAGAAAAAATGAGACCAGAAAAGAGCCATAACCAAACTGCTTCTGTCCCGTCCTGCACCGTGAAACCTGTTCCTTCACATTTTGAAGGAACCCTGCACTCCAGTTGAACAGTGTTGGTTCCAAACACTGAACACCATAAGCCACCTGTGATCTTGATGCTAGATGCGCGCTAGTACTACCTGTCACGCTCGTGATAGCAAATAGTATAGACCGGAGGGGCAACTCTCGAATATCCTTGATAGGGATTCTACCCCCTACCAGTCTTGCTCCTGGGATACAGTGGCGTGCCAGATACACGTCCACTTGCTCGGGTAGCACCCTCTGCCCGGAAAAGGATATGGGAACCCCTCTTTTCGAGAGGCTAGTCAAAAAATACACGTCTTCTAACTCAATGGTTAAAAGCTGTGTGCCAATTCGGAATCCTTGCTCTGCAACATCCCATAGGCCGATCATATGCTCAAGCAATAAAATCTCTTTCTTCATTTTTTGCAATTTGAAGAACTTTAGTAAGCCACAAGCTCGCAATGCGGCCCGTGTGTGAGGACTCCGCAAGGCGATTAAGTCATCCATCTCATGTTCTCTTTCTTTCCACTTGATCATGGTCACCGAAATTACCTACAAAACAAAAAATAAAGAAATTCATTATTCCCACGTTTTGGCAATTTCGACAATTTTTAAAAGTGATTTAAAACGTGAAATCTAAATGCCCACATCATTTAAAATTATCACACCCTCTTTTACAATCACCACGCCCTTCCCTAGCCATTTAACATTCATCAAACAACAATAAAGACGTTTAAAAAAATCAAAACGAATTTGTGGCTACGTGGGCGTATGAGAAGATTTTTCATGGGTTCTTTTGCCAAAAAACGACTCATCCAATCAGCTATTGAGGCATTGGCATCTTGGCCACCCTTTTCTAAAACGTTTTTGTAAAAAGAATCCCCTTTTTCCATCATTTTTAAAAGAGGCCGATTTTGGTCTTTTTGGGCAATTTAGGGCTTCATATTTTAAATTAAATGATGCTATTAAAATGAATGCGAAACCATGTGTTTGAAAGAAGAAGATATGGACATCTACCTGGTCCAAACGGAAAGCGAAACGGTTAACCGTAGCTCCGGCAGCGAACAAAACAAAATCCACCTCAAAACGAGAATCCCCACTACTCCAAAATCCTTGTGCAAAATGAAATGGTAAATGGAATTTTCATTGTATTGTTATTTATAAATTTTCATTTTTATAAGGTATATTCATTTTTGGGTTTGTCTAATAACATAATGGCTTCACTAAACCCCTGGTTTGTAGTTTTGACATCACAGGTTTCCTGGCAGTTCTGACGGATGATTTACCTTGTCACACTTATGAGCATAGTCTTAGTTCGTTCTTGAGCTCGAAAATATGAGAACATAACCGGGTAAAATTTTATCTCTTTTTCAGATCCATACGGATACATGAACACACAAAAAAGGAACCCCCCTGGAGTCCTCTTTAAACCCTTTTCAGACTCTCTAAATATGAAACGATTGTCGAGTGACCTTGCTTTCTTTCACACTCGTTAAAAGGTTAGAAAGGGCCTCTTTCGAGCGATAGTTTATCTCTTTTTCGGTCTCATTATACTACTGTACGAAAAATGAACTGAGAGAGTTCTCTTTTAAGTGTTTTTCCAAACTCTATAATCCCGAAAAACCTTCGAGTTTTCTGTCTTTGGACTCGTTAAAGCACACATCGACAGGCCCACATGGGACCGAACCCTTACTTCTTCTGGTTCATTAAACAAAGGAAAAGGAACTTATCGAAGGTGAGTTATATCGAGCATGTGTTATCCTCATCGAGCTCATTAAACCAAAAAGAGGTACTCATCCATCTGGATGGGGGAAAAATTGAAAGGAGCAAGCCAAACAGTCTCTTGAGAACATCATCCAACACTTCTTAGAGTCGCCCTTGAACATGACACTTTGTCATTTGCGCATATCAAAATCTACTGAACCTCTGCACTGAGCCAATCCTTTGAGTCCCTTTCACTCCTTTGGGTCACCCGACGCAAGTCACCGTATCCACTGCATAAGTGTTGGTCCACGTCATGTTTTGTTGTTGTGCCTCAGTGTTCAAGGGAAGTATCCGCCTCTGGAGTTAGCCATCCCAAATATCTTGCCTCAAAACCTGTGTCATTCCATGTCCATTTGATCTACCAATTACATCTCTATGTCTGTTTCGTGTCGTTGATGGGGGATACATCAAGGCCCTCCCTCGATGAGTCTATTCCTGTCGACTTCAACACATTATCCAGGAATTAGACTTAGAAACTAGTTATTACTTTGGGACCTGCATGCCTCAATGGCAGGCCTCCTCACATTCGACAGTAGGTTTACATCATTGACCTCTGATCGAATGATTCCACGGATGTTCGACCTCAGCTCATCTACTCACATTCGCTGGAATGTACTAGGGTACCTTGGGAATCATTGACATTAATGGTGATTTCCCTCGCACTTGTTAACGGTTCACACCATTGACCGGTAATCAAGTGGTTTCTGCCATGTTCGATATTAGGACATCTATTCACATGGTTAGAATCATACCACATTGAGATTGGTAAGAAGACCCTGGGTTGAGTAACCACTTTGATATATGCTTTGCCCATGCTGCGAAGGAGTTTCTATTGGACAACTAACACATACACTATTGCATAGATCCACTTTGTATTCTTCGTGGCTACGATCAGTCCGAGTCATCAGAGTATAGATTCACATTGTATCTTCGGTGGCTATACCTTTTTATCAATACAATTATGGATCCGCAGTGTATTTTATGGCGGCCATATCTTTCAAGTCTTGATCACCCAAGCATAGGTATGCCTGCCTTGGGTTTTGAAACATGCCATGATATTTGTTGGATGTTTGTGTGCAACTTCCGTCAGGTTCTCCGAGTCTATACCCTTGCTTGGACGTTTACAAAGCATTTCAGTTATCAGTTCACATCTTCTAACTTCATACTTTGGGGGGAATTCTGTTACACGTCAAAATTACTCAACTGGATAAGTGTCGCATGTTCCTCTCAATTGTCGTAAGTGTCGCATCTTCCTTACAACTTTCACAAGTGTCGCAAGTTGTTCACAAGTGTCACAAACGTTGTTCAAACATACTTCCATAACGACGACACTAAGGAGGCACTTAAAACATCTCATACACTTGATTTGGAGAAGGAAATCTGGTTAACTGAAGTCAAGGAACTCTTAACACTTGAGAAGATCTTTTAAACAAAGGTTCTGAGGGTGAGCGCTCCCCTACATCAGCCTTAGGAGCGCTGACGCTCCCCTATAAGGCCTCAGGGAGAATTATAACGCTTGTCTGCCCCTTTGAAGGAGTGCTATCCACCTTTGGAGCGCTGGCGCTTCCCTCAAGCTTCCTAGGGAGCGCTACAACGCTCTGATGCCCCTTTTGAGGGAGTGCTGCCTAATCTGAGGCATTAGTTGGCCCATTGAGGAGAATAAGGGGAGGATCTTTCAATTTTAGAAGGAAGTTGCATTCGAATTCTTGGTTCCATCAGGAGATCCCTGATCTAAGGAGGAAGTTCCTCAACTTGTTCTAAAGATAACTCAATAGGTTAAGCTCCTCTTAACCTATATAAGCAAGCTCTATGATGGTGAAAAAGGGGGAAGAATTGCTAGCATGAAACCTATGATCTCATAGGAAACACACAGTCAGCCAAAGGAGAGTGATCAGTGAAGCTGTTGTCATCCAGGTTGTGGATCTTTCGAGCAAGGGTTAGACGAAGGGGACTTGACGAAGTTGTCGCATTCACATCTACGATTGTAAGTACTGCTGTCGTTATTCTCATTAATATGACACACTTGGCCTGTTTCTTTCTAGTTTGTGTCCGATGTTACATGAACTTATCATTGATAGATAGATATGTTTTCAAGCTAATATCAATAGAGTAGGAAGTGGTCGTATCTTGTTTGTCTATAGGACTCAGCGAGGAGCAAAGGATCAGAGATCAACTCGGAGCGTGCAGGGACAAACGTCGATAAAGAGGTACTTCTGTTCTCCTTCCTTCTCATGTGTTAGTTTGTATATATTTGAAAGGAAGTCAGTGTCCACGTGAAGCATTTTCTATCTTAGAGTTAAGTTCAATCTCTTTGAGGCAATCTACCTGTCCGTAGGGAGATTTTCCTACAACAACTAGACAACAAAGTGCATGAAACACTTCTATTCCAGTCCGTCTGAGCCAAGCACTTGCAACACAACACACAAGTTAGAAACAACATACACAGTCCAGTGCACATGCGCCAAGCTCCATCGCATACCCGCAAGCCTTTGCCAAGCTATAGGGAGGAGCCCACAGGACCCAAGCCCGCAGGCCTTTGCCAAGCCACAAGGGAGGAGCCCGTAGGCGTTTACACAGTCAACAACATACAAGTCTACAACCCAGCAACCAAGACCATGCGCCAAGCCACGAGGAGGAGCCCATGGGGGCTTGTACATTGCACCTTGCCCACAGGAAGGAGCCCGACGTAGTTGCACAGCCAATACGCCTTCCCTCTGCTGAGAAAATGACAAAAAACGATAATGAAAGAGGAGCTGCAAGCCATAGAGAGAGGCCGACCGCATTTGCAGAGGAAGGATGCGTGTAGGGTTTGGGGATGGGGAGTGCGGGATTAGGGTTCCAACGATGAGAGATAAGGGTTTAGATAAGGAGAGCGGGAGGAAGTGAGGGCGGGGCACGTGGGCCTCATGCACCCACGATGCCCGACTTTATTTAAAAAAATTTATTATTAAAATTTATTTTAATTTTTTTTATTAATTATAATTTAATGTTATTTTAAATATATTTTTTATTATTTCTTTTAAATTTAATCGTTTAAATTTAGTTTTAAAATTTTAACTCTAAAAAAAATTGTTTAAAATTTTAATTATTTAACAATTAAAAAAAAAAAAAAAGATAATATATATAAATATATATTTATATATAAATGAATTAATTATTAATAGTAATTGAATAAAGAAGAATTTAAGAGTTTTAATTTAATGAAAAATGATAAGGTTAATTTAATAATTAAGTAAATTAACATTATAAAATTATCATGTTAATAGTAGGTTTGAAACCTATGTCATTAATCATACGATTAATGAATGTAATAGGGTTATTTATATTTATAAAGGTTAAAGGTCCTTGTAGAGTAGTGGGAGTTTGACGCATGTTGTGGGGAATAGTTAGGGTATAATAGGAGGTATGATAGAAATCACTACATAGGGGATTTGATGCACTATGGCGAGTATGGTACAGTGCTAACGTAGCTACCAGGCGAGGGAGTCAGTAGTTTTCTTAGGCGAAGACATCGAGCTTAGATGCTTTAAACATGACCTAGCCACTTCCCCTAAAGAGAGTAATGTCTTTTTACAGACAAGTAAAAAAAAACTTACGCCTAACCCTATTTTCAAGTTTAAGTTGCGCAAATGTGAATTTCCCTAGACTCTCCTTGACAAACTTTTGGTTGATGCAGATTCAATTATACATGATGGTTAGGATGAGAGGAAATTGAGGCAGAGGGGCATCGTCGCAGGGACCGCCAATGCCGCCACCACCATCACCTGAATTAGCTCTCATTCTGCACTCTTTGGAGGCCATAAATGCTACTTTAAAGGGGCGTCAACCAACACGGATCGAAGTGGAGCCCCCACCATCTAGAATGGGTAATCCTGAAGCGTCGAGGGATTTAGGTGGAGGGCCTCCACTCGAAGACATCACTAGAGAACTACAGAAGATCAAACTTCCAGAGTTTTCTGGAGGTCGTGCCAGTGAACGTGCAGAGGCATGGTTAGAAGGAATGACACGATGTTTCTCCTTAAGAGATTATGCTTCCACATCAAAGGAGAAAATTGTTATCTTTCAGTTAAGGGACAGTGCCCTGAACTGGTGGGGAAACCTGGAGAGGTAGTTGCACCTTACCCCAAACACCGTCTCTTGGGAACTTTTTGAGGAAAGGTTCCGAAGGAAATATCTACCAGCTTACTACGAGGAACAACAGGTGGGAGCATTTCATGCTCTAGTACAGGGGAACGGGACCGTGGAAGAGTACGAGATCAGGTTCATGGAGTTGGTGAAATATGTTTCATACATGGATAATGATCAACGACAGGCATAATGCTTTGTCTATGGGTTAAAACCTAAGATAAGGGCCATGGTACGAATGTGGAAATGGTCTTCAGTAGCAGAAGCAGTCGAAAATGCACGTTATGTTGAGGAACACATGAACTTAAATGGAGGTATGAGGTCGACCTTTCCACATCATCCTGGATTTGTGGGGAAGGCCCCTAGGACCTTCTCCAAGGGAGGGATCTCTAGAACACCTCCTTATGGTAATAGAGTTGCGCTAAGGACAGTTGCCACAGACATTTCAATGGCAATGAGTGCAACATCTCTTTCATCACCAATGACCCAGGCAAGTTCACGACCTTCTCAGGGAGCAGCTAGTAGGGGCATGGGTTCCAAGGGAAGGAACTCATTTTAGAGACAGTCACAAAGCAGTGCACAGGTTCAATCTCATGTTACATGTTGGGGATGTGGAGGGCCCCATTACCATCGTGACTGCCCAGAGTTACAATATGGATTTGTGCATAGAGAAGGAAAGGCCCCGATGGGAAGAGAAAGTAACAACCACCATATTTACGCACCGGTTAATAATCGCCAGGAAGAACATCAATCCACGGTGGTGGAGTCATCAGGTACGCTAAATCATATCAATGTTAAGATTTTATTTGATTCTGGTGCTACAGATAGTTTCATTTCACCATATGCATTAGAAAAGAGTGGGCTGGCAACCTACGAGCACGATGACTTTAAACAAGTCGAGATGGCTTCAGGGGAAAAAAAAGCGGTAGGACCTAGCGTTGATAATTGTCTAGTAGACCTGGGAGTGTGTACTACCAGGTTGAAGGTATAAGTCACTGCCCTAAGGACGTATGACCTAATCATTGGAATGGATTGGTTAGAAGCACATCGAGCTATGGTAGACTGTTTCGCAAAAAGGGTGATTTGTGTTGACGATGAAGGAAGGCCAGTAGAGATCCACGATGTACGGAGAAAGGTGTCTCTACGATTTATCTCAACTATGAAGGTTAAGCGGTGCATGAGGTAAGGGTGTCAACTTTATGTAGTGGAAGAAATGAGTGAAAGGAAAGGACCCTCCTTGGATCAGTACCCAGTATTGTTAGAGTTTAAAGATGTTTTTCCGAATGAGTTACCTCCTGAGAGGGAGCTTGATTTTACTATTGAGATAAAACTTGGTGCAGAACCAATTTCCAAGACTCCGTATTGGATGACAGTGCCAAAACTTTGTGAGTTGCAGATGTAGTTGAAAGAGCTACTCGACTTAGGGCTAATAAGGCCTAGTGTCTCACCTTGGGGTGCACCAATAATTTTTGTGAAGAATAAGGATGGTTCCTTACGACTGTGTATAGATTACAGGGACTTGAATCGCGCTACAGTGAAAAATAGGTACCCAATGCCATATATAGATGATCTCTTTGATCAGATGAAAGGAGCAAAGATATTCTCAAAAATTGATTTGCGATCAGGGTATCACCAATTAAGGATTAAGGAGGGCGATATTCCTAAAACTACCTTTCGAACTCGGTTTGGGCATTACAAGTTCGTCGTAGTACCTTTCAGATTCACCAATGCACCAACAATATTCATGAGCCTCATGAATGGTGTATTCCAGAAGTACTTAGACTGCTTTGTACAAGTCTTTTTAGATGATATCCTCATCTATTCCAAGAACGAAAGAGAACATGAGGAACACTTGTGAGTGGTGTTGTCCTTCCTTAGAGATAACAAATTGTATGGGAAGTTGTCAAAGTGCTCCTTCTTCCAGAAAGAAATTCACTATTTAGGTCATATCATTTTCGGGGAAGGAATCTTCGTGGACCTAGAAAAGGTAAAGACCATTATGGAATGGACAATGCTGAAACATGCTCATGAGGTAAGAAGCTTCATGGGGCTAGCAAGTTATTATCGGAGATTTGTGGAAGGGTTCTCTGAATAGCGAAACCCATCACCACTTTGCAGCACAAGGGGGTCAGGTATGAACAGACAGAAGAATGTGATAATGCATTCATCGAGCTTAAAAGGTTACTAACTAGTGCACCAATTCTACAAGTGCCGGATATGGAAAAGGACTTCACAGTCTGCACAGATGCCTCGAAGCAAGGGTTGGGGGCCGTTCTAATGCATGATGGAGGAGTGATAGCGTATGCATCAAGGAAGTTAAAGCAACATGAGGAGATTTACACTACTCATGATTTGGAATTGGTAGTCGTAATGCTAGCTGTGAAACTTTGGAGGCACTATCTAGTGGGGCAAAACTTTGAGCTCAAAACAGACCATCAAAGTTTAAAAAATCTCTTCACTCAAAGGGATCTGAATGCCAGGAAAAGGCAATGGAGTGAGTTTATGAGTGAGTATGATTTTGGTATTTCATACATCAAGGGAAAGGAAAATGTGGTCGCAGATGCCTTGAGCAGGAGACCACGTGTCTTCTCCTTGTACCCTTAAAAGTCAATCTGAGGGAACGTGTGTTGACGCAGATCCATGGAGACAGTTGGTATTTAAAGGTTACTTCAAACCTCCAGAGTGGGAGACAATTAGATCCAAAGTATGAAGGATATAGTTTGGAAGAAGACAGACTATTAAGATATCAAGGAAGGATGTACATCCCCGAAGGTGGGGATGTTCGAAGCATCATACTGAAGGAAGCCCATAGAGCACTTTATTGTGCACATCCGGGTGTGAAGAAAATGTACGCAGACATGAGGAAGCTCTTCTTCTGGGTAGGCATGAAGTGCAATGTAGTCCATTTCATCGCCAAGTGCCTAGAGTGTCAACAAGTGAAATCCGACCACCATCACCCGACAGGCCTCCTACAACCACATGATGTTCCTATGTCCAAGTGGGAAGTCATTTCCATGGATTTTGTTGTGGGGTTGCCACTCAAATCTCATAGACACAATGCCATTCTTGTGATAGTTGATAAGTTGACCAAGAGTGCTTATTTTATTCCGGTTAGAGACACTTACGATGTCACTGATGTGGCACGCGTGTTTGTAAGTGAGGTCATTCGTTTGCATGGGATACCCAAGAAGATCATTTCAGATAGGGACTCCAGATTCACTTCTAGGTTTTGGACAAGTTTGCAGTCAGCGTTGGGGACTCAGTTGAACTTAAGAACAAATTATCATCTAGAAAATGATGGGAAAACTGAGAGAGTAAATTAGGTTATGGAAGACATGCTTAGGATGTATGTTATGGATAATTAAACCCATTGGGAGAAGTACCTACCTTTGGTAGAGTTCGCCTACAATAACATTTTTCATAGCTCCATCAGAATGCCACCCTATGAAGCTTTGTATGGAAGGCCATGTAGAACACCGTTGAGTTGGGAGAGGTTAAAAGACTGAGTAACAGTTGGGCCAGAATTGATTCAAGAGATGGAGGAACAGGTGATTCAGATTAGGTAGAGACTAAAGGAAGTGCAGGATAGGCATAAAAGTTATGCGGATGCACACATGAATGACCGAAGTTATAAAGTGGGAGATCAGGTTTTCATCCGTATCAGGCCTAATAAGAGTACCATACGGTTCGGGAAGGGGACAAAGTTGTCACCTTGATTTATAGGACCGTTCAAAATCCAAGAGAAAATTGGACCCATTGCCTATCATCTCGTACTGCCACCCCACTTGCATAAAACTCATAATGTTTTTCATGTATTTGTTCTACGTCATTATGTTGTTGATGAATCAGATAAACTAAATTGGAAGGAATTGCAGGTATCAGACGCGGGAACCCTCATAGTAGAACAATTACGCATATTGGACTGTAAAGTCCGACAACTCAGGAATCATCTGATAGACGAAGTTAAGGTCCAGTGGGACAAGTTTAGTCCAGGATCTGCTACTTGGGAGGATGCCGAGACATTACGATGAGATTATCCCTCACTTTTTTTTGACCACCTCGAGAATATGTTTCTCGAAGGTTGGGTGTATGTAACACCACCTTTTGACTTAGACAATTAGGATTACCTGAGGCCTGATTACCTTTATTTTTTGTTCACCGTGAAACTATTAATGATACACTTGGACTTTTAAGACGTAGAAACCTATATGAATGTTTAAATGTTATTTGAATGATGATGGATATGATGCGATCTACTATGTGAATATAAATTCTATGAATGTTTAAGTGTTATTTGAATGATGATGGATATGATGCGATCTACTATGTGAGTGTAAATTCTATGAATGTTTAAATGTTATTGATGATGATGGATATGATGCGATCTACTATGTGAATGTAAATTCTATGAATGTTTAAATGTTATTGATGATGATGGATATGATTTGATATACTGTGTGAATGCGAATCCTATGAAGGTTTAAATGCTATTTGAATGATGTTGGATATGATGCAATCTATTATGTAAATGATAATTCTATGAATGAGTAACGTTATTTGAATTATGGGGATATTATGAGATCTATTTCTAACTTGAAAACTTTGATGTTAAAGTTGTTGGTACGTGGATACCGAATTGAAATTATGGTTGTATGCAATTACATGATGATAATGCATAGATATGTATGAGTTTGTGTTAC